>JANPWX010000201.1:1479138-1525610 GCA_024734555.1 Trochalopteron elliotii
GCCAACATGGACACCAACGCCTCCTCCTCGGTGATGGGCGGCAGCGCGTGGAGGGGCCGGGAGCCCTTCTCCGTCTTCACCCTCCTCATCCTGACCCTGCTGGTGCTTCTGACCGTGGCCACCTTCCTCTGGAACCTGCTGGTGCTGGCGACCATCCTGCGAGTGAAGGCCTTCCACCGGGTGCCCCACAACCTGGTGGCCTCCACGGCGGTGTCAGACGTGCTGGTGGCGGCCCTGGTGATGCCGCTGAGCCTGGTGAAGGAGCTGTCGGCCGGGCGGCGGTGGCGGCTAGGCCGGGAGCTGTGCCTCGTGTGGGTGTGCTTCGACGTGCTGTGCTGCACGGCCAGCATCTGGAACGTGACGGCCATCGCCCTGGACCGCTACTGGTCCGTCACCCGGCAGCTGCAGTACACGCTGCTCGCCCGGCGCCGCATCTCCAACGTGATGATCGCTCTCACCTGGCTGCTCTCCGCCGCTATCTCCCTGGCCCCGCTCCTGGGCTGGGGAGAGACCTACAGCCCCGAGCAGGAGCGCTGCCAGCTCAGCCAGGACCCGTCCTACACCATCGTCTCCACGGGCGGGGCCTTCTACCTGCCCCTCTGCGTGGTGCTCTTCGTCTACTGGAAGATCTACAAGGCGTCCAAGTTCCACATGGGGGGCCGCAGGAGGAACGCCGTGGTGCCCCTGCCCGAGGCTGCCCAGGTAAGGCTGGGCAAGGGGTGGGAGCCCCTGCTGCTCCCCCTGGCACAGCGATCCTGCTGCTCGTCAGCTCCTCACCCCTGCCATGGTGGGTTGAGAGGTGCCCTGGGGCTCCCGTGTGTGTTTAACTTTGTCACAGGCTGGACGTGAGCAGTAATTAGCCAGTCAAAAAGTGCAGCTCCTGGAGAAGAGCTTTATTCTTTTTTCTTAGTGTGTTATAAGAGTGAGGGACAGGTGCATTCACTGCCAGGCAGGAGAGACTTTTGAAAATTGTCTCTTTGTTGGGGCTTTTTTCCTCTTTATGTTTTTTTATAGCGTTGGCGGGGTGAAAAAAGACATAAACAGATCCCCAGGTGCTGTACCAAGATAAATGCACATTTATCTACAAGCACAGAGTTTGTGTGTCTGAATAGGTTCTGGTAAGCAAATTATGCATTATACACAATATACATATATATATATGTATATGTTGATGTGCTTGGCTATTTTACCTTGAATACTGCTCACTGCATAGAGTTGAAGCAATGAGCAATCGTTTCTGGTTTAAAATTACCTGCTGGCTTCAAAACCATGTTCTCCTTATCCCAAAGATAGTAATCCTGCAGTGCAGTAGTCATTTGGAAGATCTGGTTCGTTTTGGGGATACACCTTGCTGACAGGAAAGCTGTGTCCCTTCAGAAGGGTTGGGGTTGGTTCCTTGTGCTCCGTAGGTCAGGCTCTCTGCATGATGCTGCTGTCACCCATTCCATGCCTCCACCGGGCTTGGCTGTGCTCTCTGTAAACTTTCCCTGCTTTCTGTCACATACCCTTGCTCTCACTCCTGCCAGTCTGTATGTTTTTGTGATTGCATGTTGTACTTCCTATGCCCAGTCCCTTCCCAGTGGCCAAAGATGAGCTGTTTGGGTGTTAGAGGAACCTACAGAGAACATTTCTGTTCCATTGGGGCTAATCCTGCAGAGCCTCACCCCCCTGCAAAATCCTGTCTTTGATTTGGAGTCAAGGAAGCTCATTATTATGGTCACAAGTAAGAGTCTGTAGGTTTGTCCCCAGATTCTTGCAAGAGATAACAGCACTGGGAATTACATGTGATTAGACTGGCAGATTTGGATCATAATGTCTTGAAGATACTTAAAATATATATTGATTTGTGAAGGTAGCTTCTATGAAAAAGCAAAAAAAAATGTTAGAAAAGTTGAGGATGTCTCCTCTAGTGGCATTTGTTTTCCTACAATATTCAGCCCCTGGTTTGCACCAAATTTCTTTGAAATTGTTTTAAGTATGATGAAAGATTGCTTGGAGTTAATGTATGATCTCTTCAAGCACAAAAGCTAGCTGATTATTTGGTTTTGCATGCTCTTTTACATACACACATACTCATGCAGGACTAGTTGTTTGGAATCTAAAATTTCTGGAAGCGAAATGAGCTGAGACACTTTCAATGACAGTTTTAGCAGGACAGAGTCTGGCTGCAAATTGTCCTAGTTCTGTCTGCAAGAGGCCCTGCGTGGGCCCAGCACGGCTGCCAGGTAAGTGCTTTTTGCTGATGCAACCTCTGGGGGCTGCTTTAGGCTGCACTGACAAAAGGGCTCAGCCAGAGTGAGCTAAACACCAAATTTTGGAGGGGTTATTGCAATACCAACAAATGTTCAAGCCTTTGCTTGAGTAGGTCTTCTTTCTCATGTTGGTGTGATTGACATATTAACTTCTCCTAACAGGAATTCTTAAATCTGCAATTGGTGTGTAGTGACAACTTCCTCCATTGTCCCAGCAACTCCTTTTGCTGACTTAAATTAAAGGACTTCTGTGATTCAGATGCAACCTTTATTCCTCTCCTGAAGGAAGAGCTGATGCTGCACATGTGTGCATTAAATGAACTCATGGATCAAGCAAGCATTCCTGATGCATTCAGGATGCATTTCTTGTTTTCTTTCTAAATTAAGATACTGAGATTTACTCACCGAGTGTTATCCTGATCCTTTTTAAGCTTGTGATAGTAGGATCCATCACATCCACAGGAAGAGTAGCAGTTCCCCAGTGAATTCTGGAGGGGAATCTTCACACACATCACTACTGTTCTTTGGCAAAACCCTGTTGTTTTTTTTTTAACATGCGAACAGAAAGGTAACATTGCCAAGCTTTGCTTCTCCACATGCAGGGCTTCTCAGGCTGTCAGTGTCAGCTCTGTCCTCTCTGATGGGGCAAATTCTGTTCTGCTTCTCGTGGTTTGCCCATCAGCTCATTCTAATTTTCCCTTAATGTCTCTCCTCCCTCTACTTTCTTCCACCCCTTCCTTCTCAGGGAGTGCTCACCTGTCATGCTCACCCTGGCAACTTTTTCCTTCTGTCACTGTGACTCTGGATGTGAATTCCCCTCTGCATCTATGTCAGTTCTCACTCCAGGTGCCCTGCACCAGTTATCTGAGGAATATTAGTGGGGCTTTTTTGGCAGACTGTGCCAAAGGCTAGCAGTGGTTCCCAGCCTGTGGGTGAGCAATAACAGCAGTGATCCCTGCTGGGAGAGATGTCTGTGTTGCCCTCAGGAATGAGCTGTCAGGTAGTGCTGGGTTGGAACTGCACAGCAGGGCTGCAGCTCACAGCCTGAGGAACAACCAGCTGGTGAATTCTGGCAAGTGTAAGGACAGAAAAGGTCTGAGTTCATAGCATTCAGGTGCCAGTAAGGATGCCTTGCAAAAACTAATGCACAAAGTGGAGGAGTGAGGGTGGTACCTTGATGTTTGTCAGCCAACACAGTCAGGCACCAAAGTGCTTTGCAGGTTGCCCCTGTGTGTAGCTTTAGTTTGTGCTTAAGATGTTTCAATTTTTTAAAATTCTTTTTTCAAGAAATTTTCTGTAAACAAAAAACATGTTTTGGTAACTGTAAACTCTGTTTACATTCTTTCCCTAAAAAGGACTTCTTCTTGATGTCCCTCTAGTCTGACCAATGTGATTGAAGAAGTTTGTCTTCTTGACACCAATCAAATTGGTCTGTATGAAATAGTATGTAAAGAAAACACATCCCAAAAATAAAAAAGTCATTTTCAACCTTCTAAAGTCAAAGTCTTGTGTCATTGTAGTGTACAACAGCGTCACCTATGTATAAGTGTGTATATATATGTGTGTGTATATATATATATATATATGCATATATATATATATAATGGTTTGGGTTTTTTTCACAGAGAACAGAGATTCTTTGAAACTTGGCTTTGGCATCCATACCTTATGTTCCTACACTCTCACAGAGCTGCAGAACAGAATAGCTACAGAATAACTATTTTGAGTCGTTCTTTGGTTAAATTTCACTTGTGTTTTTGAAAAATACTTTCCAAAGCCTTTGAAAAAATTCAGGTGAGGGAGATGGACATGAAACATCTGAGATGCTTCAGGTTTTAATGAGAGCTTGTTTTTTTTGTTTTCCTTTGAAGTAAAATAATTGCCGAATTGGGATCCTGAATTAAGCTGGTGCTTTTATAATTGTTTGCCAGTTATGAAACTCCCTAAAAAGTGAATGCTGCAGGCAACACTGACGTGGGTGACCCTCATTAAAAATCTAGTGACATACCATCACTGACAGAGAGCTATGCTCTGTCACACCTTGTTGACAGCAGGCAATAATTCTCTCTCTAAACAGTCCAATTGAAATAAATGAGACTGCTTGAAAAACAGCAGATACTGCTGGATGGTGCCCTTTTAAATCAATGAAATCCCTTGCAGCATAGGGATAGCCCAGCAAAACCAAGGATGATGGGATCTGAATGTCTGCATTACTTACATGTAGCAATTGCAAAATCAGGTTTAAATTTTCATATGAGGAGTTAAAAATCAATTTCTGTTGATGATTGGTGGGGGTTTTGTTGGGGTGGTTTTTTTTTCTTTCCTCCTCTCTCAAAGTACTTATATAGTGTATAAAAACATTAGGCGTGATACAAACCTTTGAGTTTTGTGAGAGTCCTTCCCACTTTGGATAACATCAGGCCCCAGAGCTCCAGAGGTGCTCTACTGTTCTGCACCTTGGCCCATTCAGCTTCTCCAACTCACTTAACCAGTCAGGACAATGTGGGAGAAAAAACAGACTCTTCTTTTCTGAAGGGGTCACGGGCCTTTTATTTCTTATTTTTTCTTCTGTACAAGTAGAAGAGATGGGTCAGGAAACAAAGTTCACCTGTCCAGAAAAGTTGTCAAAAACATCCAGAAAGGAGTGAGGCAGGAAGCAAAATGGAGTGGGTAGTGATTTCTTGGGAGAAATACAGAGTTAGTCCTACTTACAGCAGAAGAAAATCTTGTGAGAGAAAGTGGGTGTTCTTCTCCCTGTCAAATGAACTGTTTGTCATGTTGGTGGAGCATCCAAGAGAGTGTAGACATTTCTGTGTTTTGATCCTTTGTTGTGCATTTAGTTTCTTGTGTTCTTGTTCAAAGAGCAAGAAGTGTGCCAGGACTGCACTGAGGCAGTAAAGACCTTTGCTGAACCACACTGGGATAGGCAAAACTCTGAATTTGTGGTACTAAGCCAGATTTGATAGATGTTTATCATCTTTACTGTTGTTTTGTGATTGCAGAGCCTGCAGGTGCAGGACAAACACACACAGAGCACCTGCCACGAAGGACCAGTAATAACAATCATTAAAGCTAAAAGGAACATTTTAAATCAAGGGGTTTTGTCAGAAGCTCCTTGGTGGCATGTTTTCTATGACATTCTAGGAACACAGGAACTGGGAACATACAGCTGTGGGAACATGTTCCCATTTAGGAGCAGTAATTTACTGGGGACAAATCAACAATAGAAGGGGCATTGAACTGTAATTGCTGATCAATGTACAGAAGAATAAATTCTGGGACAAAAACCAAACTCCTTTGTGACTGTAGAAGGATTTGTACTTGAGCTCATGTCCTTATTTACTCTATTATTCTCACATAACAGCAGTCATCTCTGCACTTCTCACAGCCCGTTGTCCTGGAAATGGCTGATTTCCTGAGTTCAGAACCAGAGTAGCAGTCCTTTCATACCAGCTATTTCCCCAGTGCTCCTCTCAGTTCCTGCAGCAGTGCCTGTGCAGATGGGAGGAAATCTGTGCCCGAGGCAGAGTGTGCTGCTAGACACTGAGTGAGAACAGTGTGCAGCACTGCAGAGATGGCTCCAGCATAACCCCAGGCATCTCCATAGACTGCTCTACTTTACAGTCTGTGACCACCTCTTCTGCTGTCACAGCCTGCTTGCTAGTGCTCATCAGTAAGCCCAAAATGGGGGTAAAGGTTCCCTACTTGTCCTTTGTTCTGTGTGGTACAGGGATAAAGGTCAGCTGTGGTGACTTACATTGGAAACTGGAGTCATGCAAATCCTCTGGGACTGGCACTGGGAACTGCAGATTTGGTACAGTTACAGCTGCATTTAGTTCTAGCAAGTAATTTACAAGATGTGCCATGATCTATTTTCACTTGCTGTTTTGTATTCAGAGGCCCGACCTAACAACCAGTGAAATTTGTAAAAACTCCTCTGACTTCAGCAGGAGCTTGACCAGGCTGTAAATGCAGGCTTCATTGTGGAAAACACCTGAGGACTGAGGTATCTTCTAGCAAAGGAAATGAAATAACTTTTTCTTACAATATGTAATTAAGTGATAAAAGGGTCACTGCTAGAAAATTCTGCAGTCAGAAGTAGTGAGAAGGCTGTGATTTGATGATGGCACACAGCAAGCTCCATCTTTTGAGCAAGAGCTGAAGGTTAAATACAGTACCAAACTGTGCCTGATGCTCATGACAATGTCCTTTGTATGGCAGTTCCCAAGAGGCACTTATGTAACTGTTCCTCAGGGCTAAGACATTATCTTTCATGGTTACTTGTCACAGATTTGTCCTCGTGTCATGCATTCATCCCTTTTTGCAGCGTGTGATTAAGGACGTGCAGAGCAAGTCCTTCTGCTGACAAATGGTGTGATCCTTGCTACATGAGGGGTGTCCCATTTTAATTGTCAGAACAGATGTGATTTTCATTTTCCTCCATTATTTGCCTGCACCCATAATCTGCTGCTCTTGCGTTCTGCAGCCCCGTGTCGTGTCTGAGGGCTCAGACAGGGATATCCATCCTCAGGAGTGATTGTTCAGCCACTGCCAGTGCTTCCTTGTCTGGATTGCTGGGCTCATCCTGAGCAGAGGCCCTCCATCTATTACAAAGGTAGCACATGCATGTGGAATATGTAGCTAATTTAACAATGACCCATATTTGAAGTGCTGTCAAAGTCTTGCAGTGCCTGTGAATTATCACTCAGGCAAATTTTACAACCTTAAACTGTTGTTTTTATTGCACTCTCTTCATAACTGTAGCACCTAGAAGAACTTTAATATCACAGACTCTTCAATCTTCAGATTAAAATCACTAGGGAGTGTCTTCATCTGGTCAGACTCAGAGCACATGAATAACTCCTGCCTCAGAGCACTGTGCTGTACTCACTGCAGAGACGAATGTCTTGCCCTTAGTGAGAGGAAACAAGAAGCACTGGAGTAGCTGAAATTATTTCCTCTCCTGTATAAGTTATGCTGAAGCCAGAGTTTGAACTGAAGGCCAGTTGAAATGGTGTTTTTTCTGGCAGTGGAGTACTTTTTGAGAAGGTACAGGATCACAGAATGGTTGGACTTAGAAGGGACCTCTGGAGATCATCTAGTCCAAGGTCCCTGCTGAAGCAGTTCACCTAGAGAGGGTCTAAAGGCCATGTAGCAGCATGAGTCTGGTGTAGGGATAGGCAGCAGACACAGGCCTTTGTTAGCCTGCCTTAACAACCTGATTTCCCCCTAGGTATGAAAACTTCCAATAAAATAAACTGGAAAAGAATCCCACAATACACATGGCACCAGGTACTCTTTATTTAGCTCTGTTTGTCAGTTACACTTGGCAGCTTTTCCAGTGTAATGAGAAGCCTGGTAACTCTGGCACTCTGGGGCATTTGCTTTCTTTCAGCATGGAAGGAATGGAGCCCAGGCCTTTTGTGGTAGGTGCACAGATGTTGTGCTGTCATTTAAAGGTAATACTTCACTCAAACAAACTGTCTTGGTAAGAAACTGTGTTTGCTTTTGTTTGAGGTGAAGGAAGCTTCGCAGGAACCACAGATGGTGTTTACAGCTCGTCGTGCAGCTATCACTTTCCAGACAGATGGAGAAACATGGAGAGAACAGAAAGAGAAAAAGGCAGCTCTGATGGTTGGCATCTTAATAGGAGTTTTTGTACTGTGCTGGATCCCGTTCTTCGTCACAGAATTAATAAGTCCCCTCTGTTCCTGCAACATCCCACCCATCTGGAAAAGCATCTTTCTTTGGCTTGGCTACTCAAATTCTTTCTTTAATCCTCTCATTTATACAGCATTTAACAAAAATTACAACAATGCCTTCAAGAACCTTTTTGTAAAGCAAAGGTAAAAGAGGACACAGAGGAGAAAATTATTATTGCATAAAGAGATATTTCTTGAGGGAAACATGCCTGTGATATGTACAGTTTTCATGCACAAGAGCTGCTTGAGGAGATTTAGGAGCTGTGAAAAAGAAGATGGAAGATGTCTGGATATAAACCTACTGAGAGTTTACAGTTCCCCCTTAGAAACACATATGTGCTACGCCAGGGTTTGGCAAAGAAGGTGGAAGCAGGGAATGCCTCCCGTCTGCTCCTCAAATCATCCCAGGCTGAGGTCTGCCAGCGAGGCTCTGTGTGTGTCCGGTGCCGCGGCTGTCACACCCAACAGGCTGATCCCGCCCCGGGGCCGGGCTGCAGCTCTCCCCGTTAGCAAAGGCACCGGTGGGAGCTGCTAATTGAGCAATACTGACACGTTTGTGATACGGGCAGGATGCTGGCTTCGGTTTGGAGATTTATCTGGAAGGGAATAAACATGCTGCAGTCAATCAGTCCTTGAGTTGATGTGAAATTAAAGTAGATGACCACGCAGCTCAGAAACACGCCCTGCCAGGACTGAGGGGCTGTGTGCTCTGCAAGCAGCAGGGCTCGATGGGCAGGCTCGGTCAAACAGGGGTCAGCTGTGTCCCCTGGAGTTAAGTGATACTTCAGAGGCAAGTACAGAATTATTCAGAGCCCTGAGAATGTGTTCTCACTGCTTCCACAGGAGGCTTTAGTGAGGATTTTTCATTTGTGTTGTCCTCTCTCTGCCAGGCTCAGACTCCCCCTGTTTTATGAAACCCAGGTGAGCTCAAGATAGACACCAACACCTCCAAGTGAATGGGGACTGTATGCATGGTTATTTCATGCTGCTATAAAACTGAGCAGGCATCTGTGTTACAAACACCAGACAGGATGTTCAGTCACACCAGGTGTGCTGGAAGCAACGTGTGACTGCCTGGCAGTGGTAGGTGAATGCCTGCAGCATGTCTGGGGCCATGCACCATAAATGTGCTCATCACCCAACCTGGCTGAAGTCCACAATTTGTCAGCTGGCACCAACTTCCTCCTGCTGTAACGAAGGTGTTGACACCATCAACAGGTGTAAGTGACTCCCCAAAACCCAAAGGGATTCAAACCCAAGCCTTAAATCATTTTCCCAAGATCTGACAAACACCCCTGACCTGAATATATATATATATTTTATATATATATGTATATATATATAATATACATAAATAATCTGTTTCCGTGCATACTGCCAAGTGCATCTTGCTCCATATTTGTTTCTCTGGTGGGTTTTTACTTCCTCCCCTGCTCTGAGTGGGAGAGCTGACAGCATCTCTGAATATTTGAAGCATGGCAGCTTTTTACTGACACACAGTCCCAGGAGGCTTAGGGGAGCTTGGCTGCATCTCAGGAGCTCAGTGTAAGGTGAGGTCAGGCAGTGCTATCCCTCACACCTGCACTGCTGTGACAGTCCAGTGTGACCTGCTGTGCCTGCAGCCACAGCCACCTGTGAGTCTTGCATTCCTGCAGAGGATGCTTCTCTCAGTGTCAGTGGGAATTCAGAAGTTTTAATAACCTAGAATTGCAAAGAGTTGTTAGGTAGTGACTCAGACTTAAATGGCAATTTAAATAACTTTCCCTTGTGACTCTCAACTTGTCTGCATATGGAATAGCTACCATTCAAAGCAGTCTTTGGAGGCTTAATTAAAGCAGAAGGAAGGCACATATGTAAGAGACTGAATGTTACTAAAACGTGCAGCCTCATTCAGAACCAATGACAATTTTTCAAGTCAATCGAATTTTTTCATGTGAGAGTCACTGCTCTAAAACGTGAGCTGGTGTTGAAAAGCTGATAAATCTTCTGCATGTGGCACTCGTGAATTTGGACAGATTTTAGTGCCTGTACTCCCTCAGCCTGGTAAGCCAAGTCATTACTCTCACACAAATCCAATGCCAGCCCTGACACTCTGGCCCATCCCAGTCTGGCTGCAGGAGCTGCAGTGATGTCCAGCTGCACATTCCAACAGACTAGAGCAGCACCCAGCTCCATTCCAGAACCCTTCCCTGAAGCAACACAGGCTGTGATGGCACCTTCTGCCATGGCTTGGCCTCTGGAACCTGGGAGAACACCACAGAGCTGCAAGGTCCCTGTGCAGTTCCTGCAGCTGCACATGTGCAGGGCATTGCTGCAGACACTGACCCGCTGCAGAGCTGCAGCAGGGCACTGACACAGCTCTCCTCCTCCTCAAGGATGAATTTAGCTCCCTCAGGAGGCGAGGCTGGGTCTCTGGAGTTTTGCTGTGAGAAGTTCTGAAGATAAGCAGCCAATGCTGTGCCCACCCAAGCATCTGTGCCAGCAGTGAGTCTCAGTGACAGGCTCACACAGCCGGCCTCCCCACGCACCCAGAGGCAACAAGAGAGAAGCAGAGCTTTCATTTCATTACAGAGGCTTTAGAAAGCTCTTCACAAAATCCACTTCTCACCCTGGCTCTAAATGCAAACTGCATTTAGAAGAGCAGCAGCACATATTCAGGATTTAAAATTCTGGTTTTTAATCACAGCTTACTCTGGGGCAAAGAAAATATGTTATTGGTGGTTGTTGCCTAATGTGCTGGATGCTCCCATATGAACTAAGATAAATGACAGTGTCCTGACTATCAAAACAACGAAAAAAAAATAAATCTAAAGGGACATCATTTGGCACAGCTTAGATGTTATGGTCATTGTTTCCCCAACAGAAGCCTCTAATTTGGAGTACACCAATCATCTCTGCTTGTAAGCAGTGGACTACTAGTTTTGAGCTTTATTTCCTGACACTGAATTTGCTCCTAGAAAAACATACTGGAGCCTATTGCTCAGCAGAATGGCATTGTTGCATCCTGAAGCAAGGCTCTGAGAATCCTGCAGCAGCTGTGCTGTGGGAGCCCAGAATGTGCAGAAGTGAAAGGGCTTTGGAAGGTGAGTGTGAGCAGACAATGCTAATAACCCTAATAAAGAAATTAAGTTTTGCTGCAAGTCCCATAAATGTTACTTTACAAGCCTGGTAACACCAAATGAAGTCAGGGCAAGACTTTTTTCTCTTTCAACAAGGAAACCCAGCAATAATGAAGAAAAATTCTGAGTCTCAGTTCCTCACTTGCAACCAGCTGAGTGTACTGAAAAAACAATCACCATCATTTATTCTACATGCAAGTTTATTATTTACCCTACTTAGGAAATTTTGCTTGATGCTAAGAAGCAATTGTGATTAAAATGATAAATCCCAAACTGAAATGCCCATTCAAGTTATTTTTTTAGAGTTGCATGGTACACAAACACAGCACAGCTTGAATTCCCAAGCAGGTCTCACCTTGGTGCCAAAGCTGAGTTACTCAATTTACAAACTAGAAAGAGCCTTACAGTTTCTATAGAGAACAAAGTTTGTAGACAGAAATAATGCCTCCCAATATCAAAACTGACTACACAAAGTCTGCAAGCAGCACTCAGTGCAAGTTTCCTTCTTTGAAGGAATGCTGAATGTAAATTTTTCCTTCTCTGAAGGGACTTTGAATCTGATTTTGCCTTATTATTTTGCTAGCCCTGGGCAGACTGACTTTTTGAACAGATGCAAGAGGAGCAGCCCAGATCTATTCCCTCACTAACCACTGTGGGGGAGCAAGGTTCCAGCTGGCTCAGTGGGAAGGTTTTCTTTCTGCTAGTGCTGAAGGAACAGGATATCACAAAAACAGTGACTCATCTGACTATGGACACAACTCATCTTTTAATGCACTTGTAATTCAAGAGCCTGGGAAAACTTCCAAGGCAAGTTCCACCTTAAAAACACGATAGCAGAATGTCACTGGGTTCCAAAGATTCTTTATTTTATATTCACTGCCATAGAAAGTAATTGAACAGCACTGTCATCAGTGTCAGTGGGAAAAAGGAACATGGGTTTTCTTCTCCTGAAGTTGGCATGTACATTAAGAAGTCAGTCCAAAATCCTGGTGTTAAGTACAAAAAGCAACTGTTTGAATTATAAAATACTGTATATACAGATATAAAAATGTCTCAGAAAGTGCCCCACAAAGTTTCTGAACTTTCAAGAGCAAAATCTTCAGCAGGGTAAGTAGGTTGTTGTCTTCAAAGGTGAGCATCAGGTCATTAGAGCAGAATGTTTCAATCTTTATCTTCCTATATTACAGGTGACAGCCTTGGATTTTCATCCCAGCCAGGGATAACGTGGTGATCCTAGTATTAAGGTGTTTTTTCCTGGAGCTATTAATTTAACAAGCACTCTCTCTATATATAAAAATGAAATTTCAAAGAAATTTATACAACAGCTAGACTTTATAAAAATATAGATCTATAATTTTACACCAGGAATTATCCAAGGTAAGTTTTCATTTTCTTAGCCATTAGAAATTAGTTGTTATCCTTTGGAATCCTATCTATGGCTAGAGTGTAAACTAAAATAATGTGAAGTTATTAGCTGGTAAAGCGAGTTTGAAGAATCTCATTGTGTGGGGGTTTTTTGGGCCAAAATTAACAAACTACTGCATTCTGCAGTGCTCATCCTGTGTGGTGGTGGACATACTACACAGTACATGTAAACTTATTCCAGAATTTTCACCTAATTCCATGTTAAAACCCAAATAAAAAACATTCCCACTGTCCTTACTGTAGAAAAAAAAACCCCAAACCCAAATAAATAAAATTAGACAGTATTTCTATTTTGCTGTACTGTGTTAACTCTTTACTGTGTAGTGGAGGCAATAATGAATAATACAGCCATGTGATGAGGGAATGTAAACTGAACACATACTGGAAAAACCAGACTTTTACAGCTGTGTGTGTATATATATTTTATATATATCTATATATGTACATCTACATTGCAGTTATAACTGTCACCTTACAAAAGAGATTCAATGGACTGAACAATCTTCTATAAATTTCCCAGCTGGAGTTCTTCAGGAAGAACTGGCTTTCAGCTTGGAGAGCAGCATTTCGTTCTTACGGCATTCCTGTGAACAGAGCAAACACAGAGGGAGGGATTGTTCTCAACTCTGCCACTTCTATCTCCACACCAACAGAACCAAACCCTTTCTTTCATTTTGAAATATCTCCAAAATCCAAAGCAGCCTGGAATGAGTGATGAGTTGAAGATAATTCTGATTCATCCATAATGTTGTTCCAATGGCAATATTCATTAAACTTTATGACATGCAAGCCAGAAGGAACACTGCTTGACCACCCATCTGAAGTTGTTACATGTAGCTAAAGCAAATTCAGCTTTTTACTTATAAATAGAATAAATCTGAAATGGAGATTACTTGTAGGTGATCTGGAACTTTGCAGGACAGTTTGCAAAAGAGTCAGTGCTCAGGGAACAACTCTTGGTCAGTAAATATATTTGCCTAAGAACACCTGTGCTCAGTACCACAACCATGACTTCTTTTATTTTTAAGGGCAGCAGAGTTGAGCAGAAATTCCCTCACATGGCAATGGAAGAAAAATAGGTAAAAAACCTAAAAATAAATCTATCTAATTTCTGCAAGTAGGATGTAAAATTCTGTATGTCAGACAAGGAGCTGAACAGCCCCTGTCATTCTGCCAGAGTACACTGTCTGAAACAGGAAGGAACTGTCTCAGAACAGAGCAGAAATAATTGCACAAAGATGTTTTTCCTCGAACATATGAAGCCAAATGACAATTCTACCTGCAGCATTCCTTTTCATTCATTCATTCTCATGGAGACAGCAAGTAACAAAAGTCCATGATGATTAAAAGCTTGGGAAAAGCTAAATCAATGAAGTGTTATACAGTGCTTTCACAGTCATTAGGCAACAAGGCTGGTTCCTGAAGATTAACGATCAAGACCCTGCATTTCCTCCTTGTTCACACACATTTCCACATCCCTCTTTGCTCCAATACCTAACTGCTCACAGATCAAGAGATTCCACCTGAAAACCTAAATACACTCCTTGCTTGATAACCTCTCCCTGTAACACGGAGAGGTGCCAATCTAGCAGTGAAAGAACTCCCAGAATCAAATTCAGAGTTCACATGGAGGAAATGACCAAGACACATCATGAACATGGTGTGAAAAGCATCATATCAGGAAATCTTGTGCATACATTAATCCACAAGTCACTGAACACATTGCAGTTGAACACAGCAAAAGTGTTCTTACCTCTTTAAATTCTTTCACTGTTTTAAAGTAAAGCCTCTGTTTCTCTAGAAGCTCCAAGTATTCATCATTCAACTGGTCTCTTCTCATTTTGTTTTCTTGCTTCTTCTTTTCCATCTGTTGGTATGCAGGAAGAGTAAGAGATCATATGTATGGGATACACATGGACATACTGCATAAGGAACAACTGTCTCTAATACACAAGGGGAGACAGATACTCCATAGATGATAACCCTGGCTTGTGCTTGAAACGCAATGAACATTTAGGTCAGCTCTTAAAAATTAAAATCCTAATGCTGAAGTCTCAGTACCAGTGGCACTGTAGGTGCAGGTGATGGTTGGGACTCTGAGGTGCTGCTGACCCTCTTCAGCAGCAATAAGCAGCTTCAGTCAGCTCCCACAGTCTGAGAGACTGTGCCTGAGGTGCAGGTCTGACTGCACCCACACAGTCCAAATTGGAAGAGTTCTCACTGATTTCAGTGGCATTCAGCTGTCTCAGGTATTTAAATCACTACACTGCCAGTAATGAAGTTGAGGGGTATAAGATCCCTGTCAGGACAGAGGTGTTAAAACACCTCTGTCATACTCTATTCATTGACATTTAGTGGTGAGAAGTTTCTGAGGATTTGGAAAGAAATAATACTTGCTAGTTGCCTGCCTAATTTGCACCTCATGTAATGGATCTTTCTATGCACAATTATTATCCAAGAGGCTTTGCTGAGATAATTCCCAGGTTCTAGCAAAGAAAGTGAGAGGAGTCAGACCTTCATTCTGTTCTGTTTGATGCCTTCCACAATCTGCTCCATCTGCCGCAGAAACTGCTCCCGAGATCCGGACGATGCCATGGCTCTGGAAAGAAGAGAATGGAACACCTGACAGGGATGTGGGACACTGGTCTGAGCTGCAGCTGTCCAAAGATCTCACTGCTTAGTGCTCTGTGTAAAAATTCATCCTTTTAATCACTGGTGCCACTGACAGTGCAGCTCTTCAGCTGGTGTGAGCTACCAAAGGGATGGGCACAGAGAGAGCTCAGTGCCCATCCCAGGTGCTCTCCCTGTCAGCTCAAGTCTTTTCCTGGCTCTCATGTGCTCTACAGAAATCAACTGCTAATAACTAAATAACATAATTTAAGAAAAGCCTCTGTTGTGAATAGTAAGAAGGTGAATAGAGGTCTAGGGGAACAGCAAATGTACAAAATAATTTCACAGTGTAATAGGGAAAGCCTAGAAGTCATTTTAGACCAAAATTGTTAGAGAACAATAAACACTGGCTGATTCACAGACTGATATTTGACCATGAACTTCTAAGGCAACTACAGTTTTACCTAGACTCCACACTAGACAAAATCTTCAAATGCAGAGGCAGTTCATAATAAACATGTCTGAAATACGTCCCAGTCTAATGTTTTGTACATAATGTAATAACCACAACTCCACAAAAAGGAGGAAAAGACTTAAATTAATTCCAGGAAAATTATGACTGAATTTCCACATCTAAAGAGTCAGATATTAAAAACATATGTTGGCTATAAAAGTTACGTAATTCCAAGTCTGTGATTCCCCAAACTGGCTTAAACAGAGTTAATAAACTATTCTATAAATCAGTTTATGACTATAAAATCTTCTAAGAAATTTTTAGTCTTTATAACTGATGCCCACTCCCATTTGTCCAACCAACTCTACCACTCCTTGCAACTATTAAGAGATAAAGAACCATAACTTACTGGTGGAAGTTGTCATGGATAGAATTCAGTAAGTTAACCTATGAGTTGGAAAAAAAATGAAGAAAATGCACATTTATCTTTTCTGGTATGAGCTTTCACAGACAATAAGATGAATTTTAGTTTAAAGAAAGTTACTATATAGATAAGGCCCTCAAAAGCAGACAGATGTACAAAAATCACCATGAGTTTTCTTTCAGAAGATAAATCACAATCCTTCTGACTTAGTAAAATCTATCCCACTGGTGGAATGACAGAAGCAGAAGTGTTGGACCACAACTGAGATTTTTAATTTTACTGGCACTCAGTTATTCCACTGAGAGTTTTCCAGCATGATGCCTTCCCAAACTAAAGCAATAAAGTAAAATGGCTTGTACATGTGTTCATCATGTGTTGAAATTTAACATAAAAGCACCTTGCAGATGCTAGTCCAGTGTTCAACAGTGACTGTACACAAGCACAGCACAAATGAACAGGAAAAAAACACTTTTGCCTTTGAGATGGGAATCACTCAACAGATTCTGAAGAACTATTTCCACACAAGGCTCTGAAGATTCTCCAAGCAGTGCAGAAGCAGCAGGGGAATTCCTGCCCTGCTTTCATTGTGCAGATCAGGTTTACAGGTTTCCTACCAGCCATGCATCATTACTCACTTTGCTTATGTGTATTTTGCTGGATGCTAAAAGGTGAACTCATAAAAAATATAGAATGGCATTTCAGAGGTGTGGCTGCTCTTACAAGACAGTAACACTGCACTGAATGAAGACAAAAATAGACATTTGTAACAGCATCCCAGGAATATTTTGCTGCTTGTATAAATTCCCCCAACTAATAAAACTATATGGAATACATCCTAACTGCCTTTGATTTTTTTCCTGTTTTTTACATACTGCTGAGAGCATTAAAATTCAACAACTGGCAATTAATGTGATCCTTTCCCTCAGCTTTGAATACATCTCGCAAGTCTCCTGTGGTTAAGCCTTCCAAGCAGTTTCTCCTTTTGATGAGTATTTGAAGAGTTCTGCACAAACCCAAGGGCTGCAAACAGAATCACCTGCCCCACTGCCACAGAAAGCTGAACTCATCTCCTAAATCTAAGATCTTCCACCTAAATGAGACAGCAATTAACAGGCATGGCAGAATCTGCAAGTATTCCTGACTTTCCCTTGGAAAATTCAAACAAATTCTGAACACACTCCCAAGCAGCCAAGGTGCTTAGGAATTCCTGTTCTTTACAGCAGTGAAATTATTGCATTACTCATCAATATTTGCCATGTTCACATCCCTGCCTCAAGATAATTCCACTAAGCCTGTGCTTGAGAACATAATTACAGTTTATATCACAGCACATTCAAGCCAGGAAAAGTAACCCTGCACAGCAGTGCTGCACAACCACTGCACAGAAGAGTGTGGATGTGTTACCCTACAGTGAAATCAGCATACACACCCCTAAATTGAAAGGCATTATGAAAAAAATTACTTTTAAAGCCTTTTTAAGAAATGCATCTTTCTCAAAATAGGATTAAATATGAGCCATGATCACAGAGACCTTTCATGTCAGAACTAAAAATTCAATAGCCAAAATTCAACCATACAACAATTCTTACTACTGTTGTTTTAAAGCAATGATGCTCAGTGTGTTTGGGGATGCTCAGGGCTTGTTTGAAGAGGAAAAAGGGGAAAAAAAATCTCCCCAAAACCCAAGAACAAGACAAAGTGCAAATATATTCCAGAAATCTCTGTGAGGCACAGATGCCAAAGACATTTTTATACACTATTAGACAATATCTACTTGCTGAAACCTTGGTTCTAACATTAAATGCATCTCAAGGAAATCTCATTGATATTATACATTTAACTAAGGTAAGATGGCACCAGAAGACATTCAGAATTCCCCCTGTGAACCCCCAAAAGGCATTGAATTATTTTGGCAAGAGTACTCCCAGGTTATACAACAGTGAAATAAATCTCCTCTATATTCTGTTTCTATATTCTCTATAATCTGCTTTTTATGTCTCCATTTCAAAACCAGTCTCTCTATAATTTTTAAACTTTCAGGTTTGCCCTCAAAAAAACCAAACCAAAAATAAAACAAAAACCCCAAACAAATAAATCTGTATTAAATGCTAATGTAGGGGAGGAATTAAAGTAATGTTAAGTAATACAGCTTCTATGTCATGCATATTTTAAATCTAATATATGACTTTTCTGAATGGAAAAAAAGTAAACTACCTAATGTGGATTAGAATCAGCTGCTTAAGGGAAGGAAATGTTTGCTCATCATCTCCAAAACAGGATGTGAAAGGACACTGAAAAGTGTCCTTACAAAGTCAGAAATTTGACCACTGCTTGTCTCAAACTAAAGAAATATATCTAAATAATACAAAACTCACTCATCTGTTCTTATTTTATTAGAATAAACAGAGAAACCTGAGGTAACAAAACATTTTGTATTTTAGAAGTTGTAAATTCTTTTCTCCTCTTGTTTCTTCCTATTTCTCCATCTTTACTGAAATCAGACACTTGTCATTGCAAAAAAAGACTGAAATCACTCAATTATGCCCAAGAAAGAAGTGAACAACACATAGGAGGGGGAAAAAAACATTCTTTCATGAAAACTACTCTTCTGACCCAGTAAAATCACCAGCAAATTAAGTGTAGGCAGCTCAGACCCTGAGAACTAAATCTGATGTTGCTGACAGCAGCTTAAATTTGCTCTCCAAAGTTACTGACTGTGGACTGGGTTCATAATAAAAGGCATTGACTAAAAAGAGAAAAAAGGGTAATTTGGTGCTGTGATAGCAAGGCAGAGATATTTGCTGATCAAATGTTACTCATGTTTAGAGAGCACAGTGAGTGCTTTAAACATGCTGTACTAACAGCAATTCTTTTACAACACAGACCATTTCCCCTCCAAGATTACAAATATTCTTATGAATCAGTTGTTCCATTTTTGTTTACCAAGACCAGTAACTCTGCTCTGACAGGACTGAATATGGTGAAAGCCAAGCAAAAACTTTTTATTTCCTTTCCCAAAGACTGAATACTTAGAAAATAGTAATAACATTTTCTTACCTCCTTTTCCAAATATACTTTCTTATCATCCAGTGTATTATAAAGAGTAAAAAACTGCTTTGTTTCTTTGTGAGTTGCTGAGACTGCAAACAAAAAAAAGGGGGGTAGAATAATAAAAGAATGTGAGGTAAAATCGAATCTGTAAAAATACTCCCTAGGCTTTATATAACATATTTTCCACTATCAATAATGGAACACACTGGCTAATGCACATGCAGAGGGAAAATCCTCCCAGAGTTTCTCTCAGCAGGGTTTCCAGCTATCATCTCTTGTAAGAACAACACAGCTCAGTGTCTAAATTAAGCCCCAACTGCTGACAGCCCTTTCTGCCAACACATGTTGGCACCATCAGCTGCCTGTTCCTGCTTCCTTCCCCAGCTTTACCCTGACACCACCCAGGCAGCTGCTCACAGGGGCTTTGTCTATGCTGTTGGAGGGGCACAGGCTCAGCAAAGACAGGGAAGAGCAGATGATCTTGGTAGTACTGTGTGGAAAAAAAGGGCATTAGACTATAAATGTCAAGCTGCACATGTGCAAGATGCCCAACAAAGCTTTGGCTGTTTTAAGGGTTTTTTTATCTTCTTCTAATCTATGTGTGGTGATAGAATTAAATAACACTTTCTGGTTTAGGTGGTTTCAGCAGATGTTGGTCAGAGCTCAGCTGGGAAGGCAAGGCTCAGACATCCCTTCCCTTGGGCCTACAAGATGACACTCAAATCTGCTGAGTGTTCCTCTAGTCTTTAGTTCTTCCATGCCTAAGGAAATCCTATATATTTGTGACTCCCAAGGAAAGAGTTCAACAGGCAGCAAAAGTCATTCTGGCTAGAAACTAGAACCTGGAAAAGATGTATGGGTTAAAAATGATAAAGCTTGGTGAAATCATGCACATTAGTCTGGGATTTGCAGAACTGCTGCCAAAGGAAAGAGGCCTTTCCCAAACCATTTCCTTCATGCCACTCCTCCTGTTCTTCCAGCAGCTCTGGTACTCACAAGTCTTTCATGAGTGGATTCCACATAACAACTCAGAAAACCTTTCAAGATTTCACCTGTTTTGGAAAGTTGTGCCAGCTTATGGAGCCTTATGGGCACACAGCAGAACCCATGCAGGGTAAAACAGACAAAGGGAAAAGAGGAGGAAGGAACCAATTGGCTCATTGATACTCTTAAATATTTTCAATGGAAGAGGTTCAGTTAGGTCAAAACCAAAGCACTGAATATTGTAGCCAAAAAGGATTCTGGTACAAAAAACAAACAAACAAAAAAATCACAAAATCACTAAGGTTTGAAGTTCATGCTGAAGATTTCTTGTGTAACACCCTCTGAATCAAATTGGCAATTGAAGGTTCACCTGAATCTGGCTAAATGAAAAGTCTCTAAGTACCTCTAAAAATATCACAATTCACAGAAAAACTGGCTAGAGATTTCCAGCTCATTGCTCTAGAAGTTTAGCCTGTACCACACAGGTTCCCAGCCATGACTGAGCAGTGTGTTATCCTGAGATACTACTGACACTTTGTACTTTAGAAAACAAAGTCCCATAAAATTCAAAGCATCTTAAATCCACACCCAAAGCTGCACAAGTCTCTTTGATCCTCGTCTCTCTGTACTCCAGATATAAAGGAAGCTCCATCTTTTGAGCAGGCAGCTCTGACCAGAGACTTTGAATTAGACATGACAGAGAACGTGCAGAAACTTTAAGGAAAAACACCAAGTTCTTTATAGTTGGACTTGATTAAATAAACTGCATGTCACAGCAAAGAGGGGGAAGAAGAACTGGATTTGTACTCACATCTATTCCCTGTACTGAGTCAGACAGCACACATGGAGAACAGCACAGGACTGTGCCACTGGAGATGCCTCACCAGGGCAAGGGATTTGGATCACACTCACATAATCAGTTTGGAACTGCTCACCCTCCCAGAGCTTGGTTCACACATATATTTAATAAATGCAGAATACCTCTGAATCATTAGCTAGGTTTTCCTATGCTAACACACAAGCTAGTTAAATATACACCAGTAAGCATACTGGCCTGTTATCAGTTTAATGGAACAACTTTGAAATTTTATTCCATTTGCACCTTTTCCAATTTTATAATTTCTGACCATAAAAACCAAAGACAATTTGTATTCTGCTCCTACCAAGATACTGCAGGATTGTGCAAAAAAATGAAAGAAATGACTCCTCTCAAGAGACCGTTTTTACTTTGTAGTTCTTGACATAGTTTGGTTCAGAACCAGTTATGTCATGTCAGTGGAAACAATAAAAGCAATCTAATGGTAAGGCAAATTAATTAAACATGATTCAAATTTATAGCAAATCTCATTTGTAAATGGTGAATTAAGGACCTTCAGAACATACTGGTCATTAACCTAAATGACAGAACCTGCTGCAAACAAAATTTAGTCCAGAGATCTTGTGCACTGAATTTCACCCTCAGGAAAATTCTTAAAGCCCAGCTTATAAAACTTCAAAAATATGATGTGTAACGTGAATACCAAAAACCTTTAAAATACCACCAAACTAGTAGGTGCTGTTGTTACATGCCATATGCTTAAAATGCAAGTGCCCTCCTTTCAGGGCTATAGCCTTCAGCAGGATGGTCCTGTTGGATATACATACCCTGACTGTAAAGTTCAATAAATCTCTTCTGATACTGTGTGAGCTCAGCTCGGCTGGGTACTTCATCAATCTTGCGTTGTAAAATGGCAATTTCTCTGTTTCTTCGTGCCTGAATAGAAAGTTAGGAGGGGAGAAAACAAAAGCCTCTTCTTGTTCTCTTCTTAAAATGGATGAAGCCCCCCCCAGCAATACTTTGTTATTAAATAACTGATTTTAAAAACAAAAAGCATTGGCTGAGGATCAATTTTTTTTTTTGCAATTGATTTGTGACAGAAACACTTGTTAAAATTAGAACAACAAAACAAAGTATTAGAAGTTACAAGACAAGACAAACATCATCAACTCTGTACAAGTAAGAGCACAAAGAGTAACTCACCAGTAGCAGGCGGAGCTTTTGGAGTTTCTCTTTCTCAGCTTTGTACTGCTCTTCTATAATCTTATTTGGCTCCTGGAAGTTGAGAACCCAAAACAATTGTGCATTACAGTAGCATATGAGAGCTGCAGTGCAAAAATGGCAGATTTGGTTTGTTTTCCTGTTCTGCCTGTCTCTGTCTCCCACAATAACACCACCATTCATTTTTTGTTTTTTTTTTTTTTTTTTTTAATAATTATTATCTGTATTAAGAGCCTGACATCATTTACTCTAAACAAGATCATTTAGATAGCTTTTAACTTCTGATATTTCAGTTTTTAAGAGTTATTATTAGTTTTTGCACTGCTTTATAAGAGTCAGACTTTAAATGAAGATACAAATCCAAATATTGTCTGTACCCTTTATCTGAGTGTTTACACTTTGATTCAGTGGTGGGGTTAAGAATAAACAAGGCACCTGAGCAGAACATAAACCCTCTGACATGTGTTCTAGACTTCCTGCAGTGTGGACTTCAAGGTAACTTTTTCTTGCTAAAAAATTCAAGAGTTTGGTTTGCACTTTAATTTTTTCATGCTGTGTTGAGCATCATGGAAGTTGTAATCTGCCTTGTTCCAAAGGCATGAAGGCATCAAATGTTTACCCACTGAAAATAAAGCCATTGAAGCTTTTCCTTTTCTGTTCATTCATTATTCATTGCCATCATTCTGGATGCACTTGTGTTAAAGCCTAACTTGTGACAGCTGCTCACTGCATGCAGTGCATTGAGCCACTGAAAGCTTGTGCTTTCATCCTTCAGATAACTCCACTTCTAAGAAAAACCCAAGCAAAGACACTTTCTTTCTGAGGAAGACTTGTTTCTGTCAGAGATATGCACAGCTCTCAGCACAACACCCAGAGATTCTTCTCTGGTACTACAAAGAAAGAAGTAAAAGGGACAAAAGCACCTATGAGCAGAGCCCCATGGATTCTGTGAAAATAACAGATAATGCTCTTGCTGTTTTCAGACTCCTGTATTTCTAGGATTATTAGCCTGAGCTGTGGCTTTACAGCTTTTAGATATTTTTAGATATTCCAGCAGATGCTTTAATACTTACAAGAATGTCCCAAAAGTCAGAAAGACTTGAACAAACATTTCAAAACACAAATTGAAAATAAGAACTTAGACTTTTGCTATTACCTGTTCCTCCC
Organism: Trochalopteron elliotii; assembly: GCA_024734555.1. Classification (NCBI taxonomy): domain Eukaryota; kingdom Metazoa; phylum Chordata; class Aves; order Passeriformes; family Leiothrichidae; genus Trochalopteron; species Trochalopteron elliotii. Next base: position 1,502,365 of record JANPWX010000201.1, read on the forward strand.
CACTTTCCACTGCTTCAGCTTTCAAATTCTCAATATTTTGTTGTAGTCTCTCCATTTCTTCCTTTAAAACAAACAAAAGTTGATTTTTTTTAACTGAGACCTCTTCCCTTAAAGAGGGGAGAGAAGGATTTTGACAACACACACTTCTAACGAAATTTCAGAGGTGACCACACACATAATATTTAAATTTGGAAGATTAAATAGCATTCCCTGCTTAAGGGTAAGGCATCTATTAATATTCATTACATTAAACTGTAATGTAACAAGCACTGGAACAGATTTATTTCTTACTTGCAAATACACCAGATCCAGCTAAGACAACTAATGAGTGACATGGAAAATGAAACTGAAGAAGCAAAGCAACATTACAACAGTGTGACATGGGAAAGCAATGTATGGCATTTGGAGAAATTAACGAACCTCAAGTTTCTTCCAAGAAGTTTCCAGAACAATCCTTTAGAGCTTTCCATAGCAGTACATACAGGAAAACAGGGTTCTATACTCAGTCCAGCCCTTAGAACACTATTTACTTCTTTTCATTCTATTAAATTCCATCCACTATTGTTTGAACAGAAGATGAAAACTCTTCTCTCTGCTCCAATCTCTGGGCAGTCCATACACACAGCAGCAGCAGGACACCAAACAAAGCACTTAAACAGTAAAACTCAAACATGCTCTGGAAACTGCAACAGCTCCATCTCATTCTTGTCTCTTTTGGTGGCTTGCTCCAAAGGCAGGGGCCTTGCTGAGCCCTCCTCTTTGGCACCCCTGAGGTCCCTGCTGGCTGCATTACCCAGGGAGAGATGATCCATGTCAGGCTGTGACAGCACAGTGGGTGCCCAGCACAGCCCAACCCCACACTCACATCTGAGCAGAGCTGGAATGGGAGGGAGAGGAGTCACAAGAACCACAGCTCTGACCAGCTTAAGGCAGGTGAGGTGTGTAGGACCTGCCCTGGATGAAGGAAGGCCACACCAACTCAGATCCTTCCTCCCTGCTCCAGGGGTGCTAATATTCAATACAAACCTGGAGTTAGCAGTACTGGAGGCTGGGGGTGTGGGACAGATGACAGACAGGGACACACAGCACAACAACACACCAGTAAAGTGCTTATTCACCAAGTTTTAAATGAATCCTCCTAGGAGACACTGGAACTTACCCTACAATGTGCTTTGAACTCTTGCTCCTGGCTTTTTAGGTTTTCATTCATGGCCACCAGTGCTCGCAGACTCTGTAATATGCTAAATTTGAAGATCCAGTAAACTATGTTAGATTTTTACTTTCTCATTTAAACAGATGGAGAAGTTACATATATTAAAAGAAGCTTAGTCATAAATAAATTTACAATAAAACCTGGGTAAATTAAAACCCCAAATATCAGCACTGATTTACCAAGGTCAAAATAAACACGGAGTGTTACACTGAATATTCTGATGGTTTTGCTATGTTTTAACCTCATTATGTGAAAGTTTTGAGAGACTTCTTTTTAATTTATGTGAGATGAAGGCTTCATCTTAATATGAACAAAATAAATCAAGAAGGCCTCATGTACTTGTCAGGCATGTCTAGGGTTCTTCTACTTTAAACACCTGCAATTATTTTGAACCACAGACTGACACTTTTCATTTTGACTGAATCCTATTGTAATATTTCCCTGTCTGTAGAAAGCAAGCTAGAGAATTATTTAATTCTTAAATTTTAGTTGTTTAGGTTGACAAAGCAAGAAACATTGAATGAATAATTTTAAAACCATTATTTTTTAGAATTTCAAAGGTAACAAAGGAAGAAACTTACCTAGAATCTGCTTGTGATTCTATTGTTTCTAAGGCTGCCAATTCCTTGTCCAGCTTTTCACTCTGACTCTTAACCTAAGGGTTACAATTAATAATAAATTGATAAATAATAAATTGACTTTCCCACACCACGAGATGAGTGAGTTAAGCTGGCAAACACCTTCACTATTTAATACATCCCTTCACACACAGAATTTCTCAAAAAAAGTGTCACCTACAAACAGCACAGAAAAAACCCAAAGATTACCTCTGTTAATGTCTTTTTTGCTTCAGTACATTTTGCCTGCAGATCAGCACATTTAGCTTGCAACTGTTACGAAAGAGAAAAAAAAGAGTTGGATTCTATATTCACACTAATTACACCTGTAATGGAGAACAGAGAATATTTGAGCTGTTCATAATGGTTGTCTGTCAAACAGCAGGCCAAGCATAACAAACACTGGCTTTTCTTGTCAGCTACTCCTGCATCTGATTGCAAGAATTCTGATTGAATATTTAATCACTAACAGCAAACATTTACCACCTGATGGTTTAGGTGTATAAAGTCCCAGAATAAACAACAGCTTTTACAAAATAGGGTCAACAGAATGGTGACTTATGGGACAGAATCCCTGCTAAATTGCTCAAACTTTTCTAGCCTAGTTGTACTGGCCTAGTTTCACACCAGGCTAAGAATGAGTCCCATTTTATACTTCCCCAAATAAGTCAGGGCAATTCAAGACTTGCACAGAAGCACCATGGCACCAAACCACAGACATTTCCACACCAAATAACCAAGCTGCTTTATGGCTTTCTTCTGTGTAACTATGGAAAGTCTAATAAGGCAGTTAGCAACATATGTATTATAATAAAATATTAGGTATTTCACTTGTTAATTAATTTACAGAGGCTAATTTTAGAAGAACATCCTTCTTTAAACTCCTTATGATTTAAGATAACATCGCAAATAGTAGCAAAAATAGGATGTGGTTTACACAAGAGGAGCAAAAATGAGCAAATAAAAAATGCACACATAGCTCAGTTCCACTTCCTTTCATGCTGTTTTAGTTTGCTGTTCACAGCACAGAGCTGACTTAATGCTCCACTCTTCCCTTTCCACAGCCAAATTTATAAAAAGAAAGCTTTTTCATAATTTTTCACCAATAATCTCTATTCTAACTGCAAAAAATTTAAGTCTGCAGTCCACATCTCATGAAAACTGACCAGAATTGTTAGTTTTGAGAAATCTTGCCAAAACTTGCTGCAGTATTGAAGCCAGAACTCCATAAATATTTTTTAAAAGGCAGGATTCTTGACTGTCATTGCTTTCAAAAGCTGCTTTTGGCAAGTGGTAAATGAAATTCAGCCAGGAAATTTTTACTTTAGTAAAGTGATAAAGGGATTATATTTGGCTTACAGCTGTCAGTACATTTTTTCCCCATATAAAAACAGCACTGAGATTGTTATGTACTGAAAACAAGCTGCACAGAATTAAAGGGCCCTCAGCTGTTAAAATGGCAAAAGCATGGTCCTCCCCAAAATTAAGGCTGAGCTAACTGTCCCTAAGAACACAACCTTGTTCTCACAATCCAAGGGCAATGCAAGCAAGACACTGAGAGAAATCAGTGTTCAGCATGACAAATTGCTGGTGCAGAAGACAACTTGCAGGTATTTTCTGGATGGCAAAAACTTGTGATTAAACACTGATAAAATGTTTTCTTCTTTACTACACAGTACTTACCTCTTCCAGGAGTTTGGTTTTTTGCACAATCTGCTTGTTGAGAGATGCCACCTTCCTTCTGTGTTGCTGGGCAGCTCCAAGCCTTTCTGGCCGCTCCTCGGCTGAAAGCTCAGATTGCTGAGAAAACAGTAACAACAGCCTTTGGGAGTTCCCAACATTGCTTTCTGCTTCTTCAGGAGCTCAGGAAATACCAATGTGGGACACACCTATGATATTTCTTATCAAGGAACTCTGCCCCACTATCCAAAAGAAAGACTTACTGATTTACGTCAGATCAAATTAAGAAAGCAGCTGAACAAATGAATTATATTCCAAAATTTACAAAAGTAAAGTAAGCTAAAAAATGTCAGGTGCCCTGGGACAGGTGGAAAATACTACAGTGTACTAGAAGACAGACAAATTTTTTTTTTGCATCAACATTATGGTTAAACCTGGTAGAGTTCTTCAGTGGAAAAAATACAAGTGTACTAAAAAACACCTTAAGCCATGGTATTCACTGAACTTGTTGAATCAGAGATGTTCTATAACCCAATAAGTAGCTCCAGAATTTTCAGAAGCCTTGAATAATAGTGCATTCTGAAAGAGAGGCTTGGATGCATCTTCATGCTGAATGACAATGACATACTCAGTGTGGTAGAGGGCTTTTTGTGTGTGCATGTATTGCTGACAGCAGCCTTTGAGAACTACTCAATCCAGCATGCATTGCCAAGAGCGCCTCATAAATGCATAATAGAGACAGAAATCTGGACCCAGTCTCCTCTTCTCTCTGAATTGTGAAAGCAAAGCTGACAGAAACATTCTTTATCAAAAACAACATTTATAATAGAAGCTGGATATTTGCAGTAGACAAAAGAATCATTAAAAACCAGTGATATCTTGATCTCTAAGGGATTACTTGCCTAAAAGTTATTTGTACCTTTTGAAAGTCTTCTTTAATACTTAAATCCATCTGTTTTGGTAATTTGCTTCATGCACTCAGACTTTTTTTTCACATAATCCATTTTCCAATATTTCACTAGAAAACCAGTTAATTTTCAAGTACCTCAAGTGCTAATTTATAGTCTGTCAAAGACTTCAATAGTAAGTGCTTTTTGAATAATTACCAAACGTTGACAACTGCTACAATGCATAATCAGTAAAAATGCTACAAGAAGTGTGATATACTCTTCACTCATATTTGTTCCTGGTTCCACTCTAGACAGATGGGTAGGCAGCTTAATTTTAAATGAAAATAAGAGACAAAACCTGTCTTCCTCCTCTTCATTTTCTATGTTACTCATATTGAAGAGAAGCTTAATGATCTGTTATGTTTTTACATCCACAGCAAGAAAAGACCAATTCTGATGGCTTAACCCAACAATTCACAAGCTTTATTTGCTTTTGTTGTTAGGAAAGGAAGAAGTGCCTCTAGCAGCACCTGTGACCCTGAACTACTCAACAAATACACACTCAGTCTTACTTACTCCTCTCATTATTTAGTCAAAACATATCCCTTCATCATCTTATGCATTCCAAAACCTCATCCTTCTCACACATTTAGCCTCTTACATGCATAAGATACAAATGGAGAAAAATGGAAATGCAAAAGAAACATGAGCTAAACCAGTCTGAGACTGATGTTTGCAGAAACAGTAAAAAAAATCCATATAGTGCAGCTTTGGCATTAAAAAACAGTGGATCATATTTCAAGAAGTGAACTTTACAGCTTGCTTTTTGAAAATGGGAAAGAACCACCCCTAATGTCTCTGACTGTTTAAAGATGTTCAATTTGCTACTCATTAATAATTTTCTGCCAGTGTTTTTAGAAGGTGAGGAAGGACACTACAATCCTTCCTGCAGTTCCCTCAGCAGGTTAACATGGCAGCAGAATGAAGAAATGCAAATGAAGAAAACCACAAGCACTGATCTGCACAAATGCCTCTTGTAAGAAAGGTCCTGGCCCATGGCAACATCAGACCTAGAATTTGGCTTCTCAGGCATCTTCACTGGGCTTGTGGATTCTATGAAGACTCTGGTAAACAAATAAGCACTGCTGTTTTTCTCAGGCTATGTACAGTTACCAGGGGCTAAGACTGTTAGAATTATATCCAAACATTGCTGATGCTTTGATAAACTCTTTGATAACATCCTTAATTCTTTTCCTGCTCCATGCATACGTGCACAGAAATTCTATTTTTTTTTATCACATCCCATAAATTTGAAAAGTGATCTATTTTTGGTTTGACTTGAATCAGTTCTTACTTTTCAGAGTATTAATCATTGCTCTGCTATAACAGTCAAGGTCCTGCTCCCTTCTCTCAGAACAGAAGAAATGTAACATTGAAATATGACCCTTGTGCTTCTGTTCTTCTAATCTTTTATAATAAAGAAAGGCCAAGAATTTGCTGTTGAGCTATAGGGTTTATCTCCAAAATGGGAAAGCTTCATACCTCAAATGTGTCAACAAAAAGGAAGAAATATGAGAAGACTATTGGACAAGTAAGAGCGACCTATAACTCATATCTGGCAGTGATGTATTGCATGCATTAATTGCTTGAAGAGTCAGATTTTCTTTTCATATTACTGCAAAAAACAATCACAGCTGAACACAGAAACTGGAGCAAACACATATTTAATTGCTTTCACTTCTCAAAGCAACAAAGGTTTGAGTTTGATGAGGTGAGACTCAAAACCTGAAATCCAGGGCATGACTGAGAAGTGGAGTCCAGTGCAAATGCCTGGAAATCTGAGTGGAGGAGACTAGACTTTTCTCTGAACAGAGCCAGACTCTTCTCTGAGCAGGCCCACAGAACTCTATTTCTGTGCTTAACACTGAACATTTTAAAGCATATCAAGAATTTAGGCCTCTAGTTTGAATATATACAACTCAGGCCCCTCTTCATTCATGAAGACATTTAGGCAGGTGCCTAAACCCAATTTAGTCATAAATGCAATTCAGGGATATGTACTATCACATCAAAAGCCTGAGTATGTTTAAGTCTTTTTAAAGTACTTTCCTGAACTCTGGCTGTGCTGCTGCCCACAGCATGTATTAAAAAGTGTGTTTCAAGAGAATCATACCAATGAAGTTGGCAGCTTAAAGCCTAAATTAACAAGCCCTCAAACAACATGTGGTTAAACACACTCAGGTAACACACTCACCTTCTCAGCATATTCAGACACAATTTGCTTGATCTCATCTGACTGGAGTCCAACAATCTGGCCAACTGTGCTTGCTGTCAGTTTGCCCTGCAATTGTATCAAGAAAATGCTTGGAGTTTTGGAGCTGTCTGTACTTTTACATGACAATTTCCAGTAAGTTCTAATTTTAAACAGAAATTTGCGTAATGAGTAAAAATCTCTAATCATAAGAAAAGTCCAGGAAACATTCCACTACCCAACTTAATTTTGCTGATAGAAATTTGTCACTTAAATCCTTTTAGCAAATTTTTATTCATATTTCAGAAAGTTAATTTTTATTCTTTATACTGAATTTTGCATTTGCTTAATAAACCTCTAAGCATGCAGGCAATGTGCAAGAATTCACCTTTAAACTGCATGCATGTATAAAACCAGTTTTCAAACAGAACTGAATTCTACAATGAATTTCAGTAGAAAGCATGTCGATCAACTTTGAGACTAGACTAATTATTACCTTTTCTTTCATGACTCCAGCATAAACAGAAACAATGTTTAACCACTGAATTTATTCCCAGTCCTTTCACCCAGAAATCAAAGAACAGACTACAAGTTCCATTATATCATTAAATACAATGAATTAAAAAAAAGAAGATATACATCCAGTACTTTCTGTGTCTTATACTAATGTTGCTGTTTATAAGTGCTTTGAAAAGAACCTTGAAAGGCAGTTTTCCAGCACTCTCCCCAGTAATCCTCTGAATAACTTCACAAGATGAATAAAGAAAGATAGTGCATCTTGGGTAGCTGCAGAGTGATGTCTTTCCCCTGAAATTCTTGTAGAAACGCTTCAAATGAGGCATTTATTTATATTGTTGATATTAAGAACAATTACCACAATCAACCATAATTTAAACAAAGCTGTATCAGTTTTTAATGCTACTGACCTCTTCTTTTGCCATCGCAGCCATTCCAGTCATCAGAGTTTTAATGCGAAGCTAGAGCAAAATATGAAGAATTATACATAACAATTTAACTGCTATTGTTTAGCTGTTTGCTGCCAGGGACACATACATATAATTAGCATCATATAATGTGTATTTTAAACCATGTAATGGAGCACTAAGTCTGTGAAAAGAAAAGGTGGCAAAAGTTATCAAATTTAAGGAAAACATCTTCTAACAGTAAACGTTCACTCAGATTACTCAGCTCCCACTGTCAACCAAAATCAACCTTTTAAAAAATGCTCTGATTCAAGAAAAAAAAAGAGTTTTTTGGTATTAACTTCAACAAGCATTAAATTTGTGCATCAATTTCAGGCTCCACATTCTCTTGTGGGAAGCAACTCTCATTTCAACTAACCATGGAAATTTTCCTTCCTTTGGAACGACTGGGCAGTGAAAATTGCTGCTCTCCTCCCCAGATTAGTACCTCCCATGACAACTGTGTCTGGGGCTCACCTCTTCAGCAGCCTGAAGGTCATCTTCATCACAAGGCTCAGTCTTCCCTGCTGCTGCAAGCCCTGGAGGTAGCAAAGCTTTTTTATCTTCAGCCTTTTAAAGAAAAAATAAGACATTACTATAGCTAGTTCCAATATTCTGAAGTGTTAAGAAAGACATCAAGGAGAAAACTGGAATGTAGCTGTTCTGTTTATATGAATACATTTCAGCTCCTGGAACAGCCTCACCCTCCAAATCATGCCAAGTGAAATGTAAGCCTTCCTGATTTCTCACAAGTGTTCCAACTGTGTCTCTGGCTTCCTATGGATTTCTCTGGTCCAAAGATTCCTTATTCCACAGCCTTCTGAGAGCTGCCAACCTCAGGAGACAACCCAGAATATGATGCCTACTACACAGGACAAGACTGAATTTTTATTTTTTTTTTTTACATACATCATTTTGGTGTAACAAACATGCAACATAAAAAGTGCAAACATGCCTGGTTCAGTTAGGATAATTTGCACCACCAAAGTAAAGAGAACTGGGGACAGCCAGACTCAATTTCTAGGTCACTCTGCTGCACCACTGACCTATTTCTCTGTCCACTTCTGCCTGCCTGGGACTCAGCTTCCACAATAATCATGATGAACATCTAATATACAATTTCCCAAAGGCAACAGAATTTTTGAAGAAACAAAATGAACTCTATAAAGATGAGTAGTGGTTACTCTGAGGGGAAAGCAGGCATACCTAGATTGGGAAATGTCTCCATTTATAAAAAATTAAATGTGACATTTTTATGTGGAATACTGAGATAATGAAGAAGAGCTACTTTAATCTACTCAATGTATTGTTGGGTCCATGACATGTTTAATGCATTTATATTCACTATCTCTGTCTGTAATAAAAACTTGTGGCCAAATTAATATCTGAACTGAATTAACAAAACTGCTGGTACCCTGTATTTTATGGACATTCTAAGATTCCATAATCATCAAAAACACAGCAGGGATGCTAATTTTCCAGAGGGACAATGATTTATTTATGGCATGGTATCAACTTTCTCTATCACATTAAACAAAGTGTTTTGTAATAAATGTCTGCAATATTTCTTACCGAGTTGAATGGTTCTTTAAAAAGAAAAACCCTTTAATGATCACATTATGGCACACTCAGTTAAAAGACACTGAACAGACAAGATATCTCATTAGCTAACAGCAAAAGTCAAACCAAAACAAACACAATGCCCAAACCCTCTTTCTTCTAAACAAAAAAAAAAAGTTTACAAAATGTAATCTGTGAGCAGAGATAAAGGAAATCCTTTAAAAAGGGTAATTAATTCCACCTTTCATAGCATGCAGATTTTTAGTTCTAGTTAGCCATTTTAAGATCTTTTAATAATATAGCTGTTTATTCTGCTGTATTCTTTTAAGATTTAACAGTAACCAACACTTCAACAATGCAGTTCTTCCCACAACTTGAGTATTTTAAATTAGTACATTTTTTTACCTGTTCTGTTTTTCCTGCTTGTCTACTAAATCCGTATCTCCTAAAAGAACAATAATAACATGAAGGAAAAATACTGTTGATTATGACTTTCACAAATACCTAAAGTTTTTATCAATTTTCAACAAGATATTGACTAAGACCCAGGATCAAATTAATTTTGAAATGTTTCAAGTAAACTAAATAAGCAGGTACTGGAGCATATTTACAGAATAGTTTCAGACCCATCTATTCCTTCCATCAGATTTGCAAATCTTGACTTTCCATAAAATACTGTCATGTAAAGCTCATGAAAAAGCAATGCCCTCTTCCTATTTTAAAGAGCTATTGCATTACAGTCCATATTACTGCTAAAAGGAAACTACTCAAAACAATGAGTTTTGAGAAATCAAAAAATTTATGGCTTTGGGGGAAAAGAAGCCCCAGAAGATACAAAAGGGAATTCAGATGTCATCTGCACTCGTTAAGTATTAAGAGTTCAGACAGCAGACAGGACACCCACACCACTAAAGTGTGAAAAGAAAACAGAAACTAGAAATAGAAGCTCTGTAACATCATTTTTATGTGTTTGGAGACCTCTCAGTAAACCACAGGGACTTTCAGAGATAATGGAAAAGAAACTTTGGTAACTTTGTCTCTGAATGAAAGTTTGCAGGAAAGTGAGAAGACAAAACATTCAACCATGATTCAGCCTCCTAATGCAGGAACCACATGAGAACTAGAAAAAGAAGCAACAGCAGCTGCAGGTCCTTTTTCACCAAATTTTCGGTGGATTGCTTGCAAAAAACCAATATTGATTGACACACACTACCTGGAAGGATGATGTATTTAAGCCATTTTTATAAAACACATGTTAAAAAACCTGCCCTAGAAGAAGCATAAAACCTGGTCTCCCACTGTACAAAATATGGTTCACAAATATGAAGACTGTCCAGTCTCCAGACAATTTATAGGGTAAGGAAACAAAATTTGAAACCTAACAGGAGTAAAGCTGAAACAGTTCAATTCTGAACAGGAAAAACCCTACTACAATCCAAATTTTATCTGTACTGCTTGTAATACACATTATAAAGCCCAGAGAGAGCTAAATGAAGCCTTTCACCTGCCATATTCCAGTAGTGTAGCATGAACCTTTGATTCCTCATCCAGCAGTTCCTCAGCTCCTGTCTGACGTTTGTATTTTCTCTGGGGTTTGTAAACCTCCTGCAAGACAGTGAATGGGTTCAGAGCTCGTAAAAGGGGGTTCTGAAATGAAGGAGGAAATCTTATCTAAAGTGATATCCACACTGTTTGCTTTCCAACTCAATATACTTACCCAAATAAACATCCTTCATTCTGTCTTTTTGGAATTACATTATAAAACCTTACTGAATCAATTTCTAAGCAATTTGCTATAGAAATTGTCTAAGTTTTAAAAAAATATAAGTGAGTATTTAACATGAAACAATGTCCCAACCATCTCCTCTGTCATGTTTGAAAGAAGAGTAAAAAGTAACACGGTGAACATCTATTAAAATGATTTGGCTAATGCCAAGTCTAGAAATGTTACCCCCTTTGTGAGCTAGTTCTACTTTTAAACTCTAATTAGATAATTAAATGCAATTATTATTTATTCAACGATCACAGGTTACAATGTAATTAAAGCAGATTTTATTACAATTTAAGGAACAAAAATGTCTCAAGAAGTTTGGCAGCAAAATGACTTTAGTCTCCTGCTATCCCAGTGTAATCCAACACCTGGACAACAGTCCATTGAATAAAACAAGGATTCAAAAGTACTATTTTGTACTGATAGAGCTGCTTCCAATTTAAAAACAAAAGGGAGAACATCTTTTTTGTGATCTGGCTTTCTGTACCACACAAACTATTATTTTCAACAAACAATTCCTCCCCCATAACACTGCTGAAATAGCTCCATCTTTTTTAAAGATGCAATCCCAAAGTGGAGATTTCAAACAAGTGAAAATTGACAATATTCCTTGGCAAGCTTCTCCTGAATTTGTCTGTTGCCTTTTACAATATTTACTTAATTTCTAATATTATTTTCTGTCATCTTTGCTTGCAGCTATTCAATCTTGCTGCATTTTTGACTGTCACATGAAAAAGCTTTTTATGACCAAGGATCTCACACTAAATAAATGTACTTCCACATCTACAATAAGGCAACGTAAGTCATAAAAATAATATCAGCTTTTATGATGACATTCTATTTCATACCAGTGCTATAGGAAGTGTAGGCATCGTATCATAAACATTAGTCTTGGCATCAGGTAATTGAGTAGCTGAACAAACTCACTGCAAGATAACCTCAGTTCACCAGCCAGTCATCTTTCAGTAGCAGCAGTCCTTATTCCAGTGACCATCACTGATATTTAACATTCCCTTTTCCAACCTTTGGATCATGACCATGAATCTCAGTGTACTGTCCCCTTGAGGAGAAAGGGTAGGTCCTTAGATCAGTTACAATAATGAATTCACACAACCAACTAATCTTTCACACTTGCTGATCCTCTTTTAGGAGAGTGGAATTCTCTTCCAATTCCAATGCATAATGATTTAAAGGTGACCTGCAAAAGAACCTTCATCTAATGGTCACCTTCTCCTCTGTCCAGTTCCTATAGATAGACAGGAAAGCTTGTGGACATTCTGCCTTGAAAATTCATTCTGTGTGCTCTAGACTGCACTCATGCCTAAATGCCTTAACAGATCTCATAAACTAATCTTTCCTTAAGAAGATCAGGTGCCAGCTGTAGAAGACATGATCCTGACAGAGCTCATCTGTTTAAGGAAAAGGTGTTTGGCAATGACACTCTAAGCATTGATGAAAAAATGTATAAACTTTATGTACCATGAAGATGTACCTAAAAACTAGAGATTTGTGAGACACAATAGAAGACAGAGTACAAATGAATAGAGTATAAACACTAAGCCCTGCAAATACTTCTGGTTCTCAGTAATCAAAGGCAACCCTTCATCACTGTTAATCAAATGTCTTCTTTATTTTTTTAAATTACACTGAAAATTTTAGGTACTGGTGTCTCATAACACTATTGTGATTATTTTGTTTCTGCCCCTTCAGTGACAAGGTCAAGATCAGCCACTTGGATACAGAATCTTTAGTGCTAAAAAAAGTGCAGGTAAAGGGCACACTTGAAAAATCAGGACAATTATTCTGAAAATTGAAAATAAGCAGAAGCCCGATGAGTTTCAAGTGCTGCTTGATAGAACATACATTTGGAATTTGCTTTCTCACACAGGTTTACATTGTCTGTCAGGTGTATAAATTATGCACTGACACCTATGTAGAGGGTGAGCTAACTTGTAAAACAGAATACATGCCTCACTGGAAAGGAAAGTGTTTCTAGCTGGAGTAAATTATTCATTGTAAGTCTGCTAATAATTAAAAAACCCAATCAAATCATGGGGAACAACACTTTAGAGACTGTAATTGAAATTTCCAAAGCAAGGTCAATTATTCAAATAGATTAACAAAGGAGTTACATTGGTCATCACCTGGAGACTTTCACTGCAATGTTATTCTACAAACATGTGCTGTAATTCAACCATGTATATTAGGCTCAGCAGCACTCAGGTCATTGTACAGGAAAACAAGCACCTCCCTCCAAAACCTGACAAAAGAGTAAGGTGACTTGTCTGGCCCATTACACAACCTCTCATATGCTCCTTACACCAGCACTGAGCACCTCCAGCTATGCATGAAGAGCTCAGGGTGCCTGGTTAGAGCTGTCTGGAAAACAGGGATTTTCCCAGGAGAGCAGGGTTTCACCTTCTACTGAAGAGCCTTGGAAATGTTCCATTCAAAGCAAACCCAGATTTCTCCTCTCTTGTCAAATGCTGGCCTGGAATTTATCCAGATGGTTCAAAAAAAAAAAAACCCAAACCAGTAGTGAGTCAGAAATGGTGAATTGATGGTCCCAAGCAAAGAGGGAAATTAGAAATAAAGGACAGAAGCTCCAGTTGCCAGTTAGACAGCTGAATTCAGGTATGAGAGTGAGAAAGTCTAGGTGTTTCATGTGCCACTTTCTGTAGCATTCATGAACAAGCTTTCAAAAAATATATACAGTTTATCCAAGAGTTAGAGGATCTGCATGTGAACAGGGAGAACACAGGTGAGACCACCTTTCCCAACCAACATCTGCTACTTGAAGAAAAAACACTTCTGAAGAAGGGTGTGTACTTTCACTGCTAATTACAAGAAGTAAAAAAGTCAAGTTCTGAAATGCAGATAATTGAGATCAGCACCATATTAATTAATTTCAAGACAATCAGCACAACTGCTGATAGCTTCAAACACACATTTAAGTCTGTTTAGGATTCAATAGTCTGTAAGTTACCCTGTGACTTTTGTTTGATAGTGTGGGATTCCTGCAGGCAGTGGATATGGTTTATCTCCTCATACAATGCACACCTATCAATCTGATAGACTGGCATTCCAGACCTGTCCCAAGAATGAAGATCAACATGTAACTTAATTGGGATCTTCTCATGAGAAAACCCAGGACTGGTTGCATAAAACAGAATTAACCACCTCCATTTCATTACTAAAACCACTCACCTGGCCATAAAAAAAAGAAATCCAACATACTTACAAAGATATCAGTAACTGTTTTGAGTGCCTTCTCTTTTCTTTGCATGAACTCATCATCCTGAAAGACATTAGTGGAGGTAATTAAAAATACCAGGAATGGAGACTAAATCTCAAACATTGTAATGATTCTGTGAAACAAAGCAGTCAAACAGTTTGAGTTGCCCAATGATTTGGTGAAATGCTAGTGATTTCCTGTAACACAGAAAAGTACTTGCTCCTGCCTTCAGATGGGAGATAGGTCATCAAAACTGTGTCCAGATCAGCAGCCTGGCTGCTCCCTGCTTAGGCAGTACCTGACACAACAGCAATCCCAGCCCACTACTGGCATCTCCAATCTTTACTACACTATTAAGAAACAGAGCTGGGATAGACTTGATGTGGAAAAGAGAAGCTTCTTCTACTGTTATTTTAGTTTCTAAGCAGTAAAGATAACAATAAAAAAAAAATCAAAATCAAAACCACCCCAAGTTAATAAAATCTGTCTATCCCAATACTAGGGACATCTACCTTTAATCCTGTTACTAAGGGACAAAACTTGGGTTCTAGATGCTAGAAATGGAATTGCCTTTTGATATGTATGCACAGAACTGATGGCTTTGCACTCCAGGCACATATCCAAACTCATTCAAACTCTCCTCCTCTACCAAGAAAATTTCATATCATTGCTGAAGAACAGTTCAGGTTTTGAATGAAGTTTTTTACAAATCTAGTTTTCAAGAACAAATTTTGGTGTTTGGATACAGGAAGACAAGAGCTGCCTTTCAGCACTCTGAAAGAAACCCCAAATTATAGAGTATTAACAGAATATTAATTCTCAATTAGCTACATTAGCTTCTCCACAGCATGCTGGGTGTTTTTGAACACCTAGAATGACACAAAAATACCAAATACTGCAGAAAAACTATGGCAAGCATTAGGCAAAAGTTAACCAGAATCTATAAAATTTCTGTCACAATAATGCTTCAATTTTTTCCCAGATAAATTTGCAGGTGATTCCTTCAGGACTCATCCATAAAATGATGGCAAAAGCAACTCTGGTAAAGCGTGAGGCTGGTACTGCAGCTGAACATCTGACTTATCACTGAAACAAGAACAGCCTTGATCTTACCTCTGGCAGTCTGTGAGTTTTTTGAAACTGTGATATAGAGTAAGAACGGACATAATCTCCCATTTCTTCCCTTGTTTCTATTGCACGTTTCACCAGCCACTGAAAAAAAAATTGTATCAGCTGAGAACAAAATAATAATAGCAGCAAGCACCAAACTACTGCCTAATCTTTAAATACATGATAAAAGCTAAAAGTACATTTTTAAGTACCGAAACAAGAAAATGTGACTTATTTGTAAACATGGCAACTCTTTGGCCTAATCCTAACAAAATGCACCAGTATTTCCTACTTTATAAATTTATAAAAACATCTGCTACTTGATAAACATTTCTTCTTCCTCTGTGCATATGTTTCTTCTATGAAATTCTCCTACTACAGATCACTCACTGGTTTAAAAGACTACAGCCCCACCATAAATAGATGTATCTTCAATCCTATGAAGTGTTCATGAAGAACCACAGGCCTGTGCAAGAAAAAAGATTTCTTCTGACATTTATAAGACCACACAGAAAGCCACAAAATATTGAAGTACACTTTAAACAATGTTGGAGAAGATAAATCTTGCAGGCTGTTGACAGCCTGTGCAGGAGGTCACAGAAGAGATGAGATCAACTGTGGGATCCAAGTTTGAAGCAGCAACTGTTTCCTGTGCTGTAACCATGAAGCCCTGGAAAGCCAGGGGAACATGATGACAACAAGAGATGAACATGAAGACTATTAATTACAAAGCACATCTCAACACAAGACTATGTACATACTTTTGCCTGTGATCATATGAAGAATTTATTAGGAAGAACAATGACATTTCTGCCCAGTGGAATATTTGTTAGATTTTTTTTTTTTTAATTCTGCTACAGTCTGTGGCAGTGAGCCAACTCAGCCTAATTTCCTCCTGTAGGGAAAGATCCATCTAAATTCTTGCACAGTGCAAGAGCTAATGGGACACAATGGCAGGCTTAAGAGCAAGCTTTGTGTATTATTTGGAAACTGATTTGAGATTTACAGACAGCAAGTGGAATCTTGACTTTAACAAGGCATTGAATAAAGTGCCATTATCAAACACATAATTCCTACTTGGTGCAGTCAGCATTTTTATATTTTGCATGTTTTTTCAGAGCACAGTATTCTGGTGACACCAACAAGTTTTCTTGAAAGTCTGTCTTGGCTGGGATGAAATGAGGAACCTGCTGTATGTGGAGCAGGCAGAACTTAACACAGACCTGACAGAAAGCCACAGTTTTTAAACAAAGATCCTCTACCAAAAACTAAGCCCATCAAAAAAGACTTCATCACCAAGTGTGGGTCAGCTCTACCACCTACTGGCCAGCTACAAATACTGAGAGGTTCTCACAGAAACTCAAAGCAGATTTCCTCCCCGTTTAAAGTTAATATTTCTCCTTTCCAGAAGTAATATCCCAAACAAGGATTTGGGATAAAGCAGGTGAGAGAAAAGAAGCCCTAGTGCTATTGTTTTTACAGGAGGAGGATTCTATTTCCTATGAAAGAAGTCCAGTGTTTGATAAATGTAACCATTCAGTGTCATCGAGTGAAGAGGGCAAGAAACTCAACTGGATTGATTTTTTTTTTCTGGGTAGGAAATAAGGGTTCAGAAGCAAAAACTCACATTAGCAAGATACAAACTTTCCACCTCAAGTAGCATCATCACAGCCTGAAAGCTGTGCAAGAGTAACACACACCACAGACTGTTTTGTGGGGAGTGCAGTTAAGTGTGGGTTTCCTCAGGAGCCTCCAACTAGAAAGTAACAGGAAAGAGCACCAGGAAGTTTTCCCCACTTCTTATAGAGTGAAATTTAGATTCAATTCTTACTTGCTAAATTCCTTCACAGGCATGAGGTAAGGAGATATTTAATGGAAAAGAAGCTTACTTAACTTTGACCTATCTGTCAAAAATACCTTTCTGTATGTAGATGAAAGGAAAATCAAAAACTGATAACAGCATGCCAAGGATTCTCAAAATACCACATGTAACTGGAACACATCAAGTGTTAGCTTAAATCTTAATAAACTTGAGAGCAATGCACATGATGAGTCAGTGGGGCTCAACAAACACACAGTGAGAGGATCACTTGTCAGAGAACAGTTTTTCAGTGATAGGAAATAAGGATAAATTATGCTTAAAGAAATGACCCCAGTGACTTCTGCCTTATTCACATCCTTCTGATTCAAGGTCTATCTGCATAACTTACTCCATAAGCCTCAACACAGACTGTAAGGTATTTGTTCTATTTCCTAGTCTGCCAAAGCAGACTATCAGATTCCACAACAAGATTAAACTTTGGTTTCTTTAAGCAGACATTTCACAACAGGCACAATCTGACTCCATTGCAAAGAATTCAGAGTTCGCTTTGTTTACTTTCTAAATGTGGATCAAACAATACTTAAAAATTCTATCATCCATAATGTCACTTCATTCTTTGAAAACAGTAATTCAAATTACTTCTCTGTGCTTACTTATTCTTAAGTGAAATAAAGAGCCAAACAATAATTCAAATTTTTGTTTCATTTTTTATGCAAGTTTTATGGCCTTTTTCAGCAAAGTATCAATACAACATGAAATTATTACCTGTACAACAGGAAATATGTGAATGAAATCCAATCCCTGGATCTGATGTGGTTCCAAACGATGTGGACACTTCATTTTTGGTAATACTGACACGATTTTTTCAGTTAAGGCACTATTATAAAAGCAAAAAGACAGATGTATATCTGCTACAATTTTCTTTTGTAAATCACAGATTATTTTTGCAAACACAGTAGTTCAAAGTATCCCTCTAGTGACTTCCCCTATATATAATGAAAAGCAATCAAATTCCTTTACAAAACAGCTTTTACAGGCACTATTTATATCATCAGTGTGTGAAGAAGTGATTAGTCCAGTGATTAAGCTCCTACATTGGAAATTCATTTAACTATTACAAAAAATTTCAAGATCTGCATGTCTGGACAGATAAAATACCCCTATAAAACACACCTAACAAACACCTTTGCATGTTATATTGCACACCCAACATGAAGAGAGTAGCTTTAAGAACAGTTACATTAAGTAAGAGATGTGCACTTCAAGGAAGTTCAGAATCAAATGTAATGACTTAAAACTTTATTTAGCAGAACTCTCAAAATATACCTTGATGTTACTCATGAAGCTTTATGAATTTCAATACATCCTGCACTCAAAAGCTAAATACACAGTACACTTCACATACTTTTCAAGTGACTAAAACTGAATTTGCTGGCAGCAATCTCATTCTAGAGCTCAGTAAGAGCTGGTTAAGGGAAAGGATTACCCTGCCACAAGGGATCCATCTGCAAGAAAATCAGCCTGTTTCCACTGAATACCTAATTTTAGGACAAGAATTTCTTTTTTTTTTTTGCTGTCAGTTTGGCAAGAACATTTTTAAAGCAAGTGTAACCACTGAGGATGAAAACTTTGCTTGGAAAACCAAAGCCATTTCCCCATGAAGGAAAAAAAATTAACTGGTCCACTACTGACCTCAATGACATTTAGTACTGTCCAAATGGACAACTAAGATCCTGGAAGAACAAAAGGGGATCAAGAGAAATGACCAAGTGACCAAAATCTGGGAATACAGCCTGAAACGTTTTACTTCCTACAGGGAAGTGAAGCTCAATCAAAGCAAATGCAATTAAAACAAAAGCTGTTTATCCAATAGATGCAAGATCCTCTCCTAATGTATGTTTCCATGTTTATTTCAGCCCAGCAACTAAATAACAGGACACCATCACAATGGTGTAACACCATCACTTTGGAATAACACTGAGCAAACACAGTTTAACTTTTCTTTATCTTGAAAACACCACAGAAGCCCTGAGCCTCTACCAACACAAACATTACATGGACATCAAAACAGTCTATGCTCCTGTGATTCTGAACACTTTAGATTTACAAATAAATCATTGTTGCTCTTTTGGGAGAGGAGCCTGCATTTTGTTTTGCCAGTTTTGCATCCAGTCAGCTGGAAAAATAACAGAACATTTTGGGAACAACTTAACTATTTTCTACCCTGTTGTTCTTAAGGATAACAAAGAAAAAACTACCACCACCATTTTCATTCCTAGTTTCTACTTAATTCTTTGCACTCAGCAATGATTTATGTAGTTAGTTATCTATGATGATCTGAGTGTCTCCAAATGCAGTTGCAATACCCACAAATATTTATTTTGGAATGCCTTGCCAATGCTCTGTGACTTTCAAGAAAACACAGAAAGATGTTCTTTTTAACTGCACTGAGTAAATAAGCCTCTTCATACCACTGCAACTTGTCAGGCTAATCTTATTTCCTGCAAATTTTAATTATGGCTCTTTATCACAGATACACATAAAGAAATGATGGAGTTTAGAATGTGTTCCCTTTCCCAGCAAAACATCTATAATATCCCTGGTACAGGAATTAGCTGGCTTATGAGCAAATTCCATGCATAAGAAATGAATCAAAACAAAATGTTCTCATTGGGCCACCCTGAGGAAGGAAGTCCTCCTCCTCCTCAGCATGGGGCAGGTAACTATTTTGGCAACAATGACATGCTTTAAATTCTGTTTGCTGATGCCTACAATTCCAACCCAGAACCATAAAAGGGAGTCAGAGGTTATTTACACAGCAGAACTGCAGACACAGGGAACTCAGGGAAGCTCTTCTAATGTTGCACTCCAGCTTCCAGCAGCGTGGTCTCCCTCTGCCCTTTGCTTTGGCCTCTGCATCATCCCCTTGTGCCAGCACAAGCATCTGTGCAGCTGCACAGAGAACTGGATCCAGGAATTCATTCATGTTAAAACTATTTTCTTTTTTCTTTTTTTCTTTTGGGTTTTTCAGGTTTTTTTCGTAGGTTTTAATTTGGATCAGTTCCCAATTCAGTTCAGTGTGGAGTAACATAAATGCTTTCAGTGCTTAGTAAGGATATAAGAACATGGGAGCCCTGCGTTTTTTAAAATAAACTTCTTTCTGGATTTAGAATTTGTGGAACTAGAGTCTGAGAAACCCAAAAACCTGTGCAATGTTTTGTAAACAGGCAGTCCTTAAAAGCAGGAAATTTGAACTAAAACTCTTTCTTTGAACATAGCAGGTAATTTCTCCCTCCTTGCCCACCTTTTATTTTCTAAGAAGAAGAAAAATCCCCCACTTGCCATTTAATCAACTTACATTTTTTGACCAATAGTAGAGTTTTCCTGAAATAATAAATCCACATCGATGTCAAAGCTGCAGGTAGTGATACACCACGTCATGCCTCCCACCACCTGGCAAAGGAGCAACACCATGGTCAGGGCCACTTTAAACTGAAGAGGGAAACCCAAATACATCTTCAAGGCTTTATTTATTTTGGAAACTACATCTCAGTAATCTCACTATCCTCTCTGCTCTAAGACAGACTCAGATAACATAACCATACCAACTTCATACAATACTGCACACAATGCACATGTACAAGACGACAGAAACCAACCCAGCAATTATTGACAATCTAAATTCCTCTCTTAGCTTTATATATTAGTTTTGAAACAGCTCTCAGATTCATAAAAGGAAAGCAAACAAAAAAAAAATTAATAAAACACAACAGTATGTTAAATGTCATGACCTCTGAAAAGTGACCATATCAAAATTTTATCAAGGATTACAATTACTGCAGTCCTATATTTACCTTTTTTATATACATCTTTGCTACTATTATTTCTTGCTTGCTGACACATGCAACACAAAGTGTTAGACACAATATCAGCACAGCAATGAAACCCCCAGCTCTGCAGAAATCTCTATTTCAGGCCCTATTCTGACATAGGCATATTTAAACTCCTGAGCCATTTCATCAACTTTACATAAACACTTAAAGACAACCTTGCATAAACACGTGCAAGATAACCTAAATGTATGCAAAGGCAAAGAAGAGAAAAGGGGATTAAAATGTGGAGTAACTTGCCAACATCATGTAGCAAGTTAGGAACGTTGGTGTCTAACAAGGTTTGTGACACATTACTCCTCTCACACTCCCCTCTGGAACTGATAACCTACAAATCCCTTTTGCATCAGCAGTGTGATCATTTCCAGGAGCAAGGCTCATTTCTGTGAGGTTGGGCACAAAATGGTAACGCTGCAATTGTATTGAAGTAACTACAAGTGATTTCTAACATAAATGCAACAATGTTACATCCTAAGGCAGTCTCCTTGAAACCACTCCCTGAGCACGGATTCCTGAGCAGTGACTGTGAGCAGTATCAAGGAGTTTGAATAAAATAAAACTGCATTGCAAAGTGAGGCTGTGCTACGATCAAAGATAGAGCAGGAAACAGAAGAATCCATTTCAAGGCTGCTATAGTTCTCTGTTTTCAAACTCTGGTTCAGGAATTTCTGACAGAGTCAGCATTAAAGCAATTCAGAAATCTCTCTTCAACCTGAACTTTGCTCACTGTTAGTATCACACACTTCCTGTCTAGGACAATGAAAGGTTAACAAATAAGACATTCTAAAGATATGTAAAAATAGCCCCCAAATAATCTCACCAGGCTAACTGTTCCATTGTTACATGGGCACTTCCTCATTTCTCATCAATGTGGTTTTTAAAATTCCCATGGTATCTCCAAGTATCCAAAGATTAGCTGCTCTAACTGCTGTTGGGAGAGGGAGGAAAATTCCCTGCACACAACTCTAGCAATAGGCCATAGCACCCACAAAAAAGCAGACAGCAGATAAGTTTGCATCCAACTGTCTCCTCTAAAACAGGCCTTGCTGCACAAAAATGTCTTTCAAGACTGAGGAGGTCCTGTCTGTCTGAAACTAGGTCATTTGCAGAATCATTCACACAGGGAACCCTCATAGGTTGCAACTGTCTTTTATAAAGTCACCTAGAATTGCTAAGCAAACTGTTAAAACATATAAGCCTCTTATACTTAATAGAGAGGTTTAAAAATATTGTACTGGCCTCACCTTGTCAAAGGGTGACAACCCCTTGATTCTTGCTCGAAAATACCCAGCAGCCACCAACAGTTCCAAGATTTCAGTCAACTTGATGTTTTGTTCCTCATCTTCTCTTGTTTCAACCTGACAAACAAACAACAAAAGACTAATTCAGCTTTTCCCATTCATTTGAAGAACGAGCGTTTTCCGAGCCTAACCTTGGCACAGACCACACATCAGGGAAAACCTGCCATCCATCAGCAATTTGGTTGTTAATATGAAAGACATTAAAGAAACAGGTAACACATTTCTACATGGATTTAACATCACATATTTTCACCCAGTTAAATACTTTAATCTGCTTTTGCTGTTCAAACTCCTGGTCCACTGCTTGCCTCCAGCTACTGAGATTGTCCTATTTCTGTAAGTCAGTTAATTCATTCTTCATTTCACACATTCCTTTCAATTTCAGGGTTCATAAAATCACACACCTCAATTTAACCTCTATCCCAGCTAAAACCAGGACACGCTTCTCTAATTCTTCCACAAAAGCAGAAGGCACTCTACATGGAATTCCACTTTTTGGGCAATGCAATTTCAAAGCACGACAGTAACAAAAGTAAACTGTGACGGGCAGCCCGGACAGCCTCAGTGCTCCGAAGCCTCGCCAGCACAGCCAGCCTGTCCCAGGGCTTTTGTCCCCACCTTACAGGATGAAACCCCACAGCTCCGGGGATACACGTGATTTCCTAGAGCCACAGAGCACCCGAACACCTCGGCCCTAGGCCGGAGAGGCGGTAACAGGGCTCCAGGTCTGCCCCGAGGGGCTGCAGGGACCCACCTGCACACCCTTCCCACCTCCAATCCTTTGGGCACCCTCCTCCTCTCCGCTCCCTCCCACGGGAACCCGGCCAGCCGGGCTTGCGGACGGGACAAGGGAAGGCGATGGTGCACAGAAGGTGACCCGCACAGCGCTGCCGGCAGCCCCACAGGCCTCCCCGCACCCCCCGCGCCCACCCCGCTGCGCGGCC
>JANPWX010000201.1:1525971-1560372 GCA_024734555.1 Trochalopteron elliotii
AGCGGTCGTTGAGGTGCCCCCGGGTGCCCCCGTGCCCGCGGCCCCTCAGAGCGCGGCTCCTCCCCGCGGGCCCCGGTCGCTTCCCCTGCGTGGCGCTGCCCTTCGGCCGCCGCTGTTTTCTCCTTTTTTCCCTTTTGCAAGGGGTCTTGAGGCCTCCCGCAAGCATGGAGGACAAGTCACTGAGCGCTCTGACTGCGAGACGCCTCACGGCCGCTCGTGCCCCGCTGGGCGCTGGCACTTCTCATTGCCAGCCGTGTTTCTTTTAGTGACCTAACAGCTGAAGTGGGGCTTAATTCTGCTTTTTCTCCCCTGCACACAGGTCACAGAATCACTGAATCAATTAGCTTGGAAAAGACCTCTGAAATCAGTGGGTCCAACATCAACCACCACCAAGTCAACTGGACCATGGCACCAAGGGCCATTTCCAGGATTTCCTTAGAGACTTCCAGGGTGTCTCCACCATTTTCATAAACAGTTAATTCCAATATATAATCACGTTTTCTGTGAAGAAATTTTTGCTAATACCCAACCAAAACCACCTCAGCACAGCTTAAAACTGTGTCCTCCCATCCTGTCGCTGGTTGCCTGGGAGAAGAGACCGACTCCCACCTGGCTGTACCCTCCTGTCAGGGAGCTGTATAGAGTGAAAAGGTCACCCCTGAGCCTCCTCCAGGCTAAACACCCACACTCCTTCAGCTACTGCTCAAATCCATCAGATCTGTGCTCCAGTCCCACGGCAAGAAACCCCCTCAATCTGGGCTCGTGGAACGTCATGGGGCCACGTCTGAGCATCCCCTGATGGGAAGGTGGATGTGCTAGAGCATGCTGGGTTTGGCAGCACCAAACCTGCAGAGTGATGGGTGTGCTGGGCTCTGCATGCTGTGCCCAGGCTGGTTGCCAACACACATTGGGTTACTGAATAAAATCACACCAATGCACAGGGATTTGATGGGTTGAACAGCCAGATAGCAAACCATGGCAGCATTTCATGGGTAGCATCCTTGTTGGTGATGGCTTCAGAAATACCTGACAGGGGTGTCTTTTCAAATCTATCACAGGTGTTCTGTTTCCAGACTCTGCCACACACAGTATATTAAAGAAAATAACCTTGCACCCAGCTATGGCTGGAAACATCTCAGTAAGGTGAAGGAAGTGCAGCATTCCCATCCTTTGGAGGGCAGCAGAGCATACAGGAGCCAGTCCATTCTGACTGTTGCCCTGACAGAGCAATCAAAGTAATAATAATAATAATAATAATAATAATAATAATAATAATAATAATAATAATAGCAAAAATAGGCCAGACCAGCTCATGCCATGTACTGGTGTAACCACAGGCCACATCTTAATTAGAGCTGCAGAACACTGTTTCACAGCCCCAGAGGCTAATGTGGTCACCACAGCAATATGGGCTTTCTGTGTTTTGTCTGCCTTCTCCTCACAGACAGCTATATGGCTCTAATTTGATTGCCATGCAGAGGAGGACTGAAGCCCACGACAAGAAGGGACAAAGAGAAGGGCTGAAACAGGAGAGTGTTAGGAAAAGATGTAGATGACCTTCACATGCAACAGCAAGTGCAGGTTGTAAGGTAACTGCTGAGAAGAAACATCAGCTTAAAAAAAAAATCATTCTGAGCCGTGATATGGTCATAAAATTCCTTTTCAAAGAAACAGAATAAAGAAAAATTATAAATAAAAAGCCAAAGGTAGTATGAACTAGGGGCTTAAGTAGTAACTGAGTATCAGACGAGAGGGAACTAACCTGCCCTGGGAAATGGAACTGTTTCTCTGGCTTTTTAAAGCACAGTAAGGCAGAGGGAGCCAGGGCTAATTAACTTCTATGAACTTTAAACCTCATGCAACTGGCCCCCAAAATCACAAAGATGGTTTGAAATTATGTACTTACAGAAATGTAATAGGTTCTTTTAATTTGCTCTATGAGACCACAAGGACTGGAAACATTTTTCTACTTTATAGTCTGGAATTACTCTTCATCTGCTATGCAGTTAGGAAAGAAAAGGGAAAAGCATGAAAATACAAAAATCTATGGTCATTACAACTCATCTTGGATCACTTCAGCCTCAATAAAATTCTTTGCAAAAGCATTGCTTCCCAACACCTAATTGTGATGCAAATTCACTCGGTTACCCAGACAGAGCTGTTGGTCCCCCATGACAGTTGGATAATCAATCTTCTAAATACCAATTAGTTTTAAAAAGGGTCCCAAGAGGGATACCATCTATAAAAGAAAAACCTCCTTTCCTTCAGATTTTTGTGGTTGCAAATCTCTAGCAGATTCAATTTAGGCTTAGTTTTCCCATTCCCTACTTTATTTTGATCTGTAAGTGAGCTCTGGTTCTTGGTTCTCTCAACAATCCTGTCTTGATTTTTCCATTTCATTACTCTTGATGCCACAAAACTGAGCTAAAAAGCTTCCTCATTTTTATAGAGCCATGTGATTCATTTTGCTGCTCAGCCTGGACTTGTGACAATATTAAACTCAGTCACCATGGAAAACGTAGCAGTAGGTCTCACTATATCCTTTAGCACATATTTGTTTCTTCTTGTAATAAGAATAAAAGACATGAGATGGGGTTGTAACAGCAACAGCAAGGGCTCCACTGTTTGTAGAGCAGACACAATTAGATAAGCAAAGTAACTTAAGTAACTTTCCAATGCTCTCTATTCTGAGAAGAGGTTTATTTCCATTTTGCATGATAGATGAAATAAAGATGAAGTACGTATAACTTCCTGTGCAATGGTGCTTTGTACAGCATCTTCTTGTTAGGGTGCAACGTTCTTTTAAGGATACCATAAAACAAAGTGCCATGGACAGCTCTGGGAGTAAATGAAAAGGATCTCAGTGGTTGCTTCAGGCCATGGACCTTGGTACTGCCTTGACTGCATCTTCCCAGCTGGATTCCTACTCACAGGAGAAGCTGAAGCCATTTGTAGGGAACTAAGCCCAAGCCTTCCAAACTCAGTATCAGATTTTGCATTGTTTCCTGTGGCTCATCTCTTGGGTGGGCTCTTTTTTCAACCCGTTTTGTTGCCTGGCAGCCCCAGCACAGAGATCACTTCCATCCTGACCCCTAATGAAATGATTCCTGTGATGAAGGTTTTCATCCAGGTTTCTGGAATCAGCCGTACTGGTGGCTACAGCATAAGCATCTTCCTCTGCATGCATTTACTCTTTCAATTTGGTGTCTTGGTTGTATCCCATCTCCTTACAGTTACTCAGTTCCCCTTCATCTCTTTCCTGAGATGTAGAGAACCATTCAGTGGGCAATTTCAAATTCCCAATTATAATCAGTGGAAGTGAGACTGTGCACTGTGAAATGAAAAAGTCACAGGCCTGTTACAGTAGCCACTGTTTTAGGGGCTGCAGCAGACCATTGCATCCCATCAAACCAGCCAATATTCTTTGAAAGGTATTGTGCCCTTTCAGCCTTCACATATAACAGGAAATAGTGGTGTTTTAAACATGCTCACTATTGTATCCATGGGTGATATTTAGAAGGTCCAGTCCAGCCAAGGTCCTGTTCAAGGTCCTCTGAACAATTCCTGTTTTCAGCACTTAATAGTTTAAAACATACAGGCAGACAAGAAGACATTTTTTTCTTGAGAATTATGTCTGTGTCATTTTTAATACTGTTTTGTAAGATTGGCAATATGAACATGAACATTTTTAGCTTCCTTACTTGGAAGAAGAAAGACTTTATGGCCTGTAGAATTTGTAGAGGAAAAGGTAATCTGATAGTGGAAATATTGAGATTCTAGTAAGGAAAAGAATCACAACTCCCTCATGGTCTACACGACAGAAGTTGACAGAATTGGTGGCTGGTCCTCTCTACAATTTCATCTGTGCCAGGTCTAGAAGTCTGCCTGGAGAGTAATGAGAATATTATAACTAAGTATGTGACGAATATAAAGTTTTTACCTTACTTCTTTATCTGCAATATCATGATTTTGATCACGACTCAAAGCCTGTAGCCACGATATGCAAGTAGCCAGTCATTTTGGGTATTTCACTTTTTGAGAGGCTGGATTTTCAGAGAGTGATACTATGCCCTCTTTGAAAATCAGGCTGCTGAGGAGTTTCTCAGTTTCTATGTGGGTACACATTGCAAGGTCCAGGCAAGGACAGGCACAGCACACCTTGACACAGAGTAGTCACCCACAGAGAGGTTTGTTTTGGACATTGCCTTTGCACATCTTCTCTTCTGAAAGTCTCAGGTCATCTGTAGCTGTTGTGCTCAAAAGAAATTAATCTCCAGGAGAATGAAGTGGGTCTTTCTAGCTCACTTATCATCCACAGAACAACTAATTAAATCTGATTCACTGAGCCTTGACCTGAGAAGGAACAAACAAAATGAGAACCTTTGCACTGTAAGTGCATCACAGACTCCTTGTTTTGGGCCAGGATATTAAATTTCAGATCACAGCTCTGTGATGCTCACAGTGAAGAAATGTTTTCCTTCATTTTTATATTTAGACTGAGCAAATCTGATATGGAATTGTTGGAAAACTAAATGCCCAGGAACTTATAATATTTGTGAAAGGTAAAACTTCTTCAAACAGATTCACTAGTAAGATTCACTTGATATTCAAAGAGTAAGAGACTACAGGTCATTGGATTACTGATTTACAAATCCTTACAAAGGGACACAAAAAGACACAGAGGTGTCTATTTTCACTGTGGCATTCCTAGGCAAAATATATGGATTTAGACTTTAACTTCTACATGCCATAATACTATGACACATCTTGCACTTAAAATAGTTGTAAGAATGAACAGTTAATTTCCCAATGGAGTGAGAGAGTCTGAAACAGTAAAAGACTTCTCACAGGTATGCCTCACTCCCAAGAGAATGATGATCTAAGATGGAGGAGGTTTTTTTGCCTTTTCTTCTTCCATGTTGATTTTTTGAAAGACAATTGAAAAGACAGACAAGTGGTAAGAGAAGCAAGACAAAATATCAGTGATGTAGAAGTAAAAAAAGACAGCATTGTAGAGATTCGAGGTGAGCATTGGAAGTGTAACCTTGGACAGAGCTAAACAAAAAGGAAAATAGCCTGCAGAAAAAAAATGGCTGTGTACAGTCTGGATAGACGCCCAGTTTAACATCAGTAATTTATACGTGCATTTTGAAATGAAACAGTCCCACCAAGCAATGATTTTTAGGAATTTTAGCCTGACTGCAACTTAACCCTAACTGAAAAGCAAACTTTGCTGCCCTTCACTACTACTCCCTCCATCTTCAGGCCGCTTTTAAGCACGGGATTCTGGCATAACCCAAAACCCCCGGTATAAGTCTTTTCAACAATCAAATCTTGCTTACAGTCAGGCAGACACTTTGACGGATGGTGGAAGAGCACCCTCTGGTGACACCAGGCACGCCGCTGTGCTCTGCTGCCAGTCGGAAACGCATTCCCCGAGTCCAGGCTGCGCTCTGGAAAGCCGCCCCGGTGTGGTTTAGTGTTTTAGTTCATTATTCAGTTATACGTAAGGGGTACAAGAGCGAGCGTCCTGAAAACAAATTAGAGATGACAGTGACCTTACTTCTGTCCTTTAAATCACTGAGTTCTTGTAATTTGAATCAAACATTTTCTGAATTGTTCTGAGACATTTTTTAAGAGGCTTTGGAGCAGGTTTTACGGGCACCATGAAATGCAGCCCCAAGTTTTATTGCACTGGACAGTTCAAGGCTTTTCAGAGTGTGATCCAAGTATTTTTTTACAGTGTTCAAGAATCTTGGCTGAGCTGACTTTTCAAAGATTTTCTTTTTCCACAGAAGCAATTATTAAGAAAAATGAATTACCTTTTGCTGTTCTAGCTATTCAGAGGTAAGCAAAAAGGATGGATCTTAACTGGTATTTGCAAATCATATCTCATTTCAGCACAAATAGAACCCAAATATGCTAACAAATATAATGCATGATTTTTCTGAATGGGTTCTTCTTCCAAATGCTGATGGCACCCATTTCATGTGAGCTTTGTTAGGAGTTAATAAAAGCAGCTAGTGTTTTTAATAACTTTAGAAAATAAATAATTTCTGGAATTTTAGTCTGCAAAGAACTGGTTTCCTAAGGTTGGGGTTTGTGCAGGCTGATTGTCTCACACTTCAAAAGCCATGCAAAGTCCCTAAACATCAGGGAACCTAGCCAAAAACTAGATAAAGGTCAAAAATGTTGAAGCCATGGAAGTTCTTAACTGTAATTAACTCAAGTATGTCATTTATGAAAAAATGGTCATGTAATTACCAAATAATTTTTAAATTTATCATACGAATCTGGTCCACATAATACTGATTTAATCTTTCATTTAGTAAGGTAATATAGCATTACATCTCCAAAGTGTAAAGATAATCAACAGAATGTCACCCAGCATGAAACTGAGTAGCATGTCTGAATAAGTCAGCACAGAGCATCTCATGATTACCATGAAAGTGATATGTTTTGCTTCCTCCCAGCATCTCACAACAGTGGGCTGAAAAATCTGAAGAAAACCATTGCTTCTTAATTAAAACAGAGGTTTTCACCTAATCCCTTGATTCTGGGAGCTGGGCTATAAACAAACATCAAATATTGCAAATCTCATAATAAAAAAAAAGAATTGTCAATGCCTTATTATGCAACTTCACATCCCTTACGCAGGCCCACTCAGGAGAAAGATTCACCTCTAAAATTGTCAGCATTTTTCTTATCAGTCACCTCAAAAGCAGCAGCATGGCTGACCCCAGTGACTGTGTTGGGTTTTTTTTACAGTTCAAGGCTAATGAAGTCTTTTGTTGTAGAATTCTCCTAACAATTTCTCCACTGCCTCCAGTAGTTCATATCCTTGTGATTTTGAAAGGCTGGAAGTAATGTTTGGAGTTACACTGCCTATCTCCAAAGCGTGCCCTCTTATTGGGAACTATGCCTTCTAGAAACAAGGTGGAAAAGGATGCCTTGTAATTTGGATGACTTTTGAAATTAAGAGGAAAGTTCCTACAGGTACACAAACACCTGGGGTATGCCATATGCTGTCCAGTGTGGTTTATTTGGAATAGCTGTTAAAGCCACAGCTCATCCACAAAGCAAGTGTGAACAACTCCAGCAAGCTCTGCTGCCCATTGCTGCTGCCTTCTCTCTTGGGATCCCTGTTAGTTTTACTCACTATAAGAAATAGACATGCAGCTACATCCTGTTTCCTAAATCTGTCTCTGTGAGGCAATATAACCTCTTCCAGCTTCCCATCTCTTGGCCTTCCTCTGACAACTTACCATACTCCAGGCTGTGATGTCCTGTGCTTGTAGAAATGTGTGCTTCTCTTATTCAGACTTTTTGTAAACTAAAAAGCCATGCCAAGCTCTTAATTTCCTACAGATGGACTCAGCAGAAATTACTTCCTTCCACTTTGGGAAGCCTGGTGCTGGTGGGAAGCTGAGCAGTGAGCACAGAGCAGTGCCATAACTGGAGCCATGGGGAGCAGAAATGACTGAATCCAGGAGCTGCTTCTAGCAGGGAGATGAAGTTGCTCCCATTAATTCAGGGACTATAACTTCCACCAAAGGAATAATTAACCTTTTACCTTGCCTACTGTTCTACTGAGCTTAAAGCCTTTTCTCTGTCTTCATCTCTTCTGCTGAAACTGTCTCCCAGTTCCCTTTCTACTGCAGATTTAAAGAAAAATCTGACAGTGCATTTTCTTTTTTGTCAGTCTTTGCTTCCCTAACTGGCTGTCGTCTAGTCAATCCATTGACTATACTCTTCCCTTTGTATAGCCAAAAAAAAAAATCCTGCCATTTTTTGATATAGAAAGTGGGATGAATGGAGTGCATATGCTCTATCAGAACATCACATCAGGGTTTGCTTGCCTTTATTTCTGGAAGTGTGTATGAAGTGAAGCAGCATGTTTCACAGTGGCTGAGAGAAAACAGATCTGTGCTGGTTTGTGAGAGACAGAACAGCCCAGCCTGCTTTTCAGGAAGACAAAGTGATCTAGGAGTTCCAAGGTGAGAAGGACAGCAGTGGCTCTTGTGCCATGCAGTAAGTCAGAACTACCAAGTACCAGTAATTTTCCATGAACTTGCCAACACTCAGAATTTCAAATGTGGAGCCAGTTCTGAAGAGATTTTAGTTCATGAAGTCTGCCTCCACATATGCTATGTGGTTGTGCAGAAGAGTGGATGTTCTAAGGAGACCATCCATTTGTTTCATAGGAGAAACTGAGGAAACAAAGAAATGCATGGGAAATGGTTAGAGTCAGAACAAGCATTTAAACTATTTTATGGAGAAATAAAGCATAAAGGAAAAAAAGAAAAGCAATATTCCTGGCCTTAGACCATGGTCAACCCTAGCCCAACTATTTTGCAAAGTGTTTTATGTAACTCTTTCATTTTCAGAGTCTTTTGTTCCATGTCTCATACTGAGGTTTTTTAGGAGATCTGGACATGAGTTTGACTGTCACTACATTCCACCCGCCAGAACACACTCCTGTGCTAACAGGTTACCAAATGCTGTTCAAGACTTTATCACATACATCTTGTTGCCCTGAGGGATGTTGTTCTACTAAGGAACTGGCATGTTGGCGTTCCTTTCTGATGCTTATTCACTGAACTCCATATCAAATTCACCCCATTTATAAGGTAGAATAAAATTTTTCTAACTGCCAGGTCTGCACTTAATACAGTATCTGAAAATTGAGCTACATTTTTTCAGCCATAGTTCATAACTTAGCTTTGATAGAGACAGATATTCTGAGATCAGGACCAAAATGCAATTTTATTGTTTGGACTGAAGAGGACATAGACTATACCTTGCCTTTTCTACAGCTGTACTGATTATCAGCCCTTTTAGTAATAAAAAAAACCCAAAAACAAAATCAAAACAAGGAACCAGAAAGGCAAGGAGTTTGAAAGCATTGCCACAAGGAAAGATTTAATACCAGAGTAGTAAACTCCCACTGACAAGGGCCTATTCTTGACACTTCAGAGTAAAAACATACTGTTTGTAATAAATGTATATAACTGTAATATCGTTTCCCTTTCAAGGCCATTAGATTAACTATCTAAACACAACATTTACGTTAATCTTCAAGTATCACTTTCTCTTCCACTGTAATTTTGGTGGCAGTCTCAGCCAAAGCCTGCTGTGGTCAAAGGAAAATTTTGTTTTGCATTGAATCAGGCCAAAAAATTCAGTCATTGAGTGAAAGTTGGAAACATATACATAGAAAGTAATAGAAAATGTCATGCTTTTACAGGTTCCTGTCTCTAACTGCACCCAGCGGTAGCAGAATATATTCCACTTTTGACATCTTTTTCCATAAGCAAACTATTTTTTCAATTCATAGCCTAAATATACATACATATTTCTGGAGGTTTTTTTGAGTGGGTGCTGTCCAGTTGGTTGTCTTTTTTTTCTTTTTTTTTTTCCTGGATGCAACCCTTATCCACACTGAGTGTTATTTGTTAGATGCAGTGAAAATGCCATCATCAAGTAACTAGACTGGAAGGAACTTCCTGACATACAGAATTACAAGAGCTGATGATCCATCTGCTCTGCCACCCTGCCTGATAAACTGATCATGCTTCCATTGCATGAAATGAGAGATGTTATAATAATCACTGATTACTTTTCAAGGCCTTATTCTAGGTGCTTTTAAGCTGGGTGGAAAAGATGTGATTTTTTTTCAGGATCTGTTTGAAGGAACAGAGGGCAATAGTGCTGTCGAAAAGAACATGAGCAAAAGTGGGAGGAAGATGCAGAAGGAAAACGTGCCCAAAGAATGGTGGCATGACTTAGGTTAGTGTTGCTGGAGTCTTCAAAAGGTGTCACAGGGATAAAGCACTCCCTTGGATAAGGTAAGGATGCACAGGACACAAACCTTATGAACAGCTATTTCTTTCCTGTTCTTTACAACACAGTAAAATTGTGTAAGAGTTGGAAGTGCTTTGATAAGCCATACCTGGGCACATCACAGCTGTTTCCCAGGCCTGCGGGCCAGGTTCTCTTCCTGAACAGCAGATGGCAGTGAAGTTAAACAAATGAGTGGAAATAAATCGAGAAAATATGTTTTTCCTGGTGGCTGTTGTTGCTACAGATAGGTCAGAGAGCTCCGGGCATATTCAGACAGTGCAAGGTTCATTTCCAATGCAGAGATCTCCTGTAGCACATTCAGTAGGCAGAAAATATTAATTCATCCATAGCTGTTTGTAGTCCAAGTCATGTTTATTTTGTTTTCGATGTCTTTGGTGACAGAAACCCTAGAAGAGATAGAATCTGCTATTATTTCTTTCTTACATCCTTCTTTCATACATTTAAAATCTATGCATAGCTGAACACATGAGGATGAAGCTCAGTTTCAAGTGAGTAAACTTTTACTCTTTATTTTGTGTCTTGTGCTTCCTTTGAAACAATGAAGATACAGCACCATGGGTTGCTTTAAAACTTTTAGATTGCCAATTATTTTTTTGCTGCCAAAAAACTGTGTGAAAGGGCTGTTAAGGCCACAAGAATAGAGATTGCGGGTAAACTTTTACAGTCTCGCCTTACACTTTAAATTAATCTCACTTCTGGTAGCAGGATGGGAGAGGGGGCTGTTTATTTTCCAGCTTCCATCAGGCAAATGATGGAGCTGTCAGTACAGATATTTGATTGCAACTTCTAAGTTCCTTGCCTAAAGTGAAAAGGGGATGACAAGATATTAGGGATATCTCTGTAATGTCATTAATAGCTTGGTTCCATGGCAGCATCATGAAAAAAACGTGCTTGTGTGGTCTGTGATTTCCCGTCAGATGTTAGACCATCAAACAAAGCATCTATTTCCTTTATTTACTGCTCAGGGTTTGATCTACCTGAGGAAACCCAGGAGAACTCTCCTTCCCTCACATACCAAGGTAATCCCTCAATCCTGTAGGATTATGCAAAGCACTGAGAAGTGCCTTTAATGGTACCTTGAAGGCCCAGAACTTCATTTCAAAACCCGCTCAAGACAAAGCAAGCTCTGGGTGAAGCCTGGGCTGCTCTCAGTGCTGACCTGAGTGTCTCTACTTGGACAGCAGGAGGAGAGGAACCAGAGGAACCTTCCTTGCCTTGCACTTTGGGATCATTAATGCTCTGCAACACAGACTTGGACTCTGCAGTCCTGTTCTTAAGAGAGGTGCCAGGCCAGTGGGACTGCTCAGAGAAGAGAGAGCTGCTCCCAGGAGTTTGATGGTTTGATGCCTTATTGTGGCATCCATAGCATATATTCTCTTCTCAAGCTCATATTCACACATCCTATAGTCTCAATATGCTCTTAATCTTCCTGTTGTATTAAAACTTTTAGTTAAAAAATTCACATGACACCCCAGAAGACATATTTATAACAAGCAAGGGCACAGGTCTCAATCACTTGTGTGGAAGCAGCCCTTCATAATCTGTCAGTCAATCCATGCACAAAATGCACGGAGCATCAATTTCTTTTTAGGTTATTCACTGTGACTTATGTATCTGCCAATAAATCTCAAATACAGGTCAAAGAATATGTAGCTCAAGTAAATCCATAAATGTAGCAGAAAAGCTTCACTAACTACCTCAGATTGCCAAAGCTGAGGTCATTTCCTTGTTGTGAAAAATACTGAGTCCATAAATTATTTTTATCACCTCTGGGGCAATGCAAACAGTTTCCCACAGATGCTGAGAGTATGATATGTTTTTTATTTGATATCAGAACACCACTTTTACATGGCTCTTAAAATACAAGGTCCAACATTCTGCTTGTGCTTTAAAGCCCCAATTCAGCAACATATTAAAACAGATGCTTCAGGTCCTGACATTAAACACGTGCCAAAGTGCTTTGTTGCATAGTCACAAATTGCTGAATTGGAGCCTAAAGACTGAATCTTTTTCCCATGAAATTCTGGATTTACCTTCTGCTTTCCTTCAATGAAAACAAGGTATTTGTTCAAACATAATACAAAAAAAACATTCAATAACATTCAAAAATGCTTGTCTTTCAGAGCTGTGTGAGCTATAGCTCTGGAAGTAAACCTTGGACAAAAATTGATGTAGCATTTTTTACAACAGTTTAACTGGTGTTTACTTAATATTTAGTTGATGCTTATTTCCACAAAGAAAATAAAAATACTTTGAACATATGAAGACATAAGCATGAGTGGTGAACGTCCTACAGAGAACTTTGGAGAAAACACCACTGAATTAACTTACAGTACATTTGTTAAACATGAGCAGCTCTAATAATGACATTTCATTTAACAATGCCCTTTGTCTTTTCAGTTCATCAGTTACCTATTTCAGTAATGAACTGCAGTCATACCATTCTGATTTTCTCCTAATGTAAAGGCTGAGATCACTTCACTTGCAGTGAAGCGTGATGCTATTATTCTGTTTGTGGCTTAGGAAAAAAAGCTATAGAATATATCACAACTGCAACTGGCTAACAAATATTAGTGTCTGTGATCAGTAAGGATACCAATAACTTTGTTTAGCTATTAATGGAAACAAGCAAAATTAAAAAAAAAAAAAAAAAAAAAAAAAAAAGACAGAAATGGTTGAAAATGCTCAGGATATCTGTTTCCTGAGCAGAGGAGCAAGTATTCATCTGGGAAAAAAATGAGCTGCACTTTGAACGTTATTTTAATTTTTTATCAAGAATCCATGCATAGAACTTAACAGCAACATTTTCAGAGAGGATGGATATTCTCAGTTGCAAAAAATAAAATGGAGTTGCCTGCCCTATTTAAGAAGGATTTTCTAAAGAACTAGAAGTCAGATTAAGTGGATAATATCCCACTTTGCACTATGTAAACACAAGAGAGATAAAAAATATCATAGGTCTACTTGATATGATCCATAAGTCTTACAAGGGGTAATGGAGCTTACTTTTACTCATTTGCCTACCTCTTTTTTTGGGTTTCTTAGATTTCAAAAGCTTTTTCATTGCCTTTCTAGCTGCAAGAGAGATATTTTACCCAGGCTGCTGTTTTCACTTTTCTATTCATCGTGATCCATTCAAAATATTTTCAGAGCTCACCAAAAACATTTAATTAGCAGCCAGTGGTGTCCAGCATTTCATAATCTTTTCCCAACCGAACCAAATCTGCACAATTTACAATAGATCTTTGGAAAACTGCTTTTTACTGTGTGCTGCATCTATAGATCTCTCTCAATTACCCACAGTAAATTTAGGCATTGTACAAGAGCAAATTTTACAGTCCATGAAGAGATGAAGTGAAATCTAGATGAAATTCATTGTGACAGATTCTCAGTTAGTGCCCTGATGTGTCTGTATTACAGAAGATAGACATTCTATTAGCATGGAAGCTCCCATAATGGACTGTGAATCATTTCAGGTAATAGAGATGCCAACTGGAATGACTGAAAAGCACTATTGAATTCCATTAGAGCTCTTTGTTTTTAAATCAGTCATTTCTTTGTGAATATCCAACTATATACTTCTTGACCTTAGCTGAGAGTAATAATTGTGAACTAATATTACAAAACATTAATCTGAGTTACTGTTCAATTAATGTTTCTGTTTGAGGGTTATTTTTATGCTGCAAATGTGAAGGAGACTGTGGCTTTTATTACAAATATATATTTGGACTTGAGCTAGTGCAGAATGCAATTTTCACTTATATTTCTCTCTCCACTGTATTCAGTCTCATCTCATTAGCTGTAAAAAGACTCAGGTATTGGCTTTTCTTTTTCCATGTCATCCTACCAGAATAAAATAACTATAATCAACAAATCTATAAAGATAAACATTTTTATAAGAGATGCCACAAATAGTCTTCTTTCATTTCGGTGCTTGGTTAATTATCAGCAAAATAACTAACACCATATCCTGTTACCCAAACAGCCCCACCTTATCTATCAATCATGTATGATTTATCAGACTTGATAATTGCTTGGGTAATTAACATAGAGTTTAGGTTTATTCAGTCTGCTGAAACCTCAGAAATGCCTGCATAATTGCCATTTGTGTAGTAGATGAAGTTATGAATAATTCTTTTTCACATAAATATGAAGGCTGGATTGCAGGCAGCACAATTTCCTCACCCGTAGCTATTAATGCAGATATTATGTCATACAAGGGCTATGGCATTGTCACATGGTAACTATAGGTATATAGTTAAAGTAATTAAAATGAAAATAAAGGGGAAATCTTTGCCTTTGTTTGTAGGTACTGCATGCTTCTCTCGTGAAGAAGCACAGAAGGAGAATGAAGGAAAATTAGTCTGCTCAGTGCAGAAGCAACCAGATTTGAATCCCTGTAATATTCACACATAAATCCTTTGGGAAGCCTTTAAGGAGAGTAGGGTCTGTATCTTCTGTCTACGATCATCTATTTTCACATCAGAATGAGCAACATTATCCTTATATACCAGAGTTTCTGTGTCTACAGCTTGAAAATGAGCCTCTCCTTACTGTTGTAATGACAGGTGTAAGATTAACTTTGTTAGGTGTCTAGCCACTCATGCAAACTAAATTAAATTAATGGAACAAATTTCTCTCATAATTAAGATAAAAATTCATGTCAGCTGTAACCTTGCTGTACACTAATTATATACAAATGATTTATCATCTGCTTCGCCCAGAATATTAATCCTCAACTCATTGATAACTGCAGCCAGTGTTAAGAGATGAGAGTTGATTAACTATGACAGATTGGGCAACCACAGTACCAAGTGCCTGAACAACCAGTGAAACCAATAATATTCAAATAGGACTTCTTGTTTTAAAATGCATTCCCATGGAAACAGATGCATGTTTAATGAGGGATACGGAGACTATTTCAATAATGACTGATATTGGAGAGTGGGCAGAACTAATCAATAATAATTAAGTCCTTAGCCTGGATAAGATATGGTTTTACAAAGCAGGTTATGTACACATTAGTGAGGTACTAGTTCAGGCCATGTTACCTATAATGTCTTCATGTATTACTGTTGGTTATTTATTTTCCTACTGCAGCAGATATTGCAGAGTTTAGAGAAGTTAAAAAGTCTACAGTCTAGTCTTGGGTCCCACCAGCTCCAAAAAAAAAGATGAAACTGATGCCACCAACTATCCTTTGAAAGTCAACTCCTGCAGTAATTTTGCTTTGGGAAGTTTCTTTATAAAAATGTCATTCTGAAAAAAAATGCAAACAACACTCGAAGCATCATCTGTTCAGCAGGACACTCATTCATCCCTTGGAATATGATATTGTATTTTTACTTAAAATTAAAATTATTAAAATTAACTTGTAAACCTTAAAAAATGTTATTATTTTTTAATAGGTGATATGTATTTGGGGAAGATTGTTAGTTAATGTATTCCTTTGATGAATAAAAAGAATAACAAAATTGCAGACATCTCAAAGATTTTCAGATTAGGTCTTGGGCCTTTTTAGTACTAATTCTGTCTCCCCAGGACAGCTTTTTTAAACTAATTGCTCATTGAGGCTCCAAGAATCCCTGTCAGAAAGAAGAAAAAACCCAGTCTTCTTCCTGAACATTAATAAGGCACAACCAGCCAGCTGGATGAACTAATATTGCTGTAAATTAATTACTTTCATGAAACACTGGTGTGTCTGAAGACAAGTTATGTATGAGAAGGAAACTTAAATACTTATATATAACTGAAGACAACTGCAAAATCAACACAGAGCATGAACCTGTTGTTCCCAGTGGCTAGATAGGACAAGCCCTGGGAAAGCCTGCAGGGATGGACAGCCTGGTCTGCAGGGAACGCAGTGATGGCACAGGGACAGGGGACAGGTCCCCAGAGCTGCCCCCCTACCCAGGCACTGCAGGCACAGCTCAGGCTTTCCTGCTCACCAGACTGGCTCCATTCTGACACAAAGAAAAAATCCAAGAAATTGGCTCCTATCCTATGGGTTCATGAGAGCCAAGCTTCCTCTGTCTGCTCATTCTTAGTATGGGGACACCAATTCCTTTGGAGCTGGAGTGGCCTATTTCACATAGGCTACACCAGGATTATGTCTAAAATTAGAGTTTGAGCTTTTTCTTCTGCTCCCACGTTCCTTAACACCCCCTCAGCTTCTGACTGAACTCAGGTATTCCTGCACAGGCTTGGATAACAATCTGAGCTCCTGCTGGGGACTGCAGAGGCAGCTGAATGCCAGCCCATGGCAGGGACAGGCTGGACACAGCAGATGGTGTGTGTGGTGCTGCAGGTCTGGCTGTGCTTTGTGGTGACCTTGTAGGCTGGTACTGAGCACACAAACCAGGCTGGCTTCTAGAAACACCCAGCATTGCTCCCAGCCCAGCTTCAGCTGCCAGGAGAACCAAAATGTCGCTATAGGACACGAAATGAACAACACACACACCATCAGGTCAGGCAAAAAGAGGGAAGTTTATTTTCCTACTTCAATTTATATAGATTTTGGACAATGACCAGGGTTTGGACAATGAGGTTGACACCTCTGCCACCACACTGGTCAAACTAGAAGTCCATCAATTGTCCCTCCTCCACAGAGGAATGATAAACAAGAAGAACAGTTTACAATGAACAATAATGTTTGTTTACATGAAAATCTGTGAGAAACTCCACTACAAAAATGCAAACATCAGAAGGCTGAAAAAGATCGGGGTGGGGGGGACACCAAAACACCAGAGCCCAGCCATCCCAGTGCCGGAACTCTCAACATGTGGAGACAGACCCAGCCTCTCAAAGACTATTTGAATCACCAGCCTAGGAAGCAAATACTCTATATTACATTATAATGGTCCTTTTCAGCCTCCCATCCCATGAGGGACTTTTTTTCTTTTTCTTTTTTTTTTTTTTACACTTGTCTTACATGCTTCAAAAGAAATTAAAGTTCCGCTTAAATGAAAAAGAAAATGTGAACTTTATGGGAAATAAAAATTCAAATATTTCTTTCTCTACATTTCTAGCTATTTCAGGGCTAATTGCCTTTGAATTTGTAAATGCAGATAATGAGAAGAACCCTATGTATATGGAGTTGAAGAGAATATATGCAGAGCAAGTCAAGTACTTGATACCCAATTTAACTTGGAGTTGGATATCAACTTTAAATAAGCAAAAAGGCCCTAAGTTTTTTTCATCATCTTATCCCTAGGGGATACATATCTGCTATGAACCTAATTAGCTACAGAACACCACAGATCCTCTAATGAACATTCCTGTGGTGGAATAGAGATGGATCATCAGTACTGCAGGTCCAGTGGGGTGACCAGACACTGCCCCACACACTTCTCAAACATTCAGTTGATGCAAAAGTTTGTGTGTAAACTGCTTTTCAGGTCATTGGGATCACCACACAGAAGCAAATCACCAGCAGAAATACTTTACAATGCAAGCATAGAAGAAATTCCTCATGTGAAATTACTTTTCTGAGCAATTGTAGTGACATGCAAACCTCCACCTACCAATGCTAACAGCATCTAGCAAGATGGTGAGCTAGACTTTGTCCACACCAAATCCATGGCAGAAAAGGCTCCCACAATCACCCTTTGCAGCAAAACAAGCAGCAGGTCCCATCAATACAATGGTCCCGTCCTACACTGTGGTCCTACTGCAAGTCCTACTGCTCTGGTGGTTGGAGTAAACAGGTACCTGCACATAATTAATGGATCAGCTTCAGGGGAAATGCCAGTGTGGAAGTTAGTGGCACTCTTTGCTTAGGAAAAGAAGTAAATGAAAAGGAAAACACTAATTAGAGAGAAGGCATGTTGTTATTTAGCACATCTTTTCTAGCAGAAGCAGAGCACAGACATTTGCCAGTGAGTGTCTAAGTGCAGCCTTCTAGGAATGGCTAAAATGGTTCTATATTGATTAGTGCTACTTTGCCTCATTGCTGGAGGTAGGAACTAGAAACCCCTGGTAGTCCTCATTGCTAGTTAGACCTAAACTCTGCTCATGCTGATACAAATAATAGCACACCACCCTCAGTGGGGCTCCTCCACTTTAACAGGCACAAGGAGAAGCTGCTTCAAAAAATGGAGTGTCCTTGTCCTCAATCTCTTTTGCACACTGAATTATCTTGAGCACCTTCTGACCCTTCCACTCATAGTAAGAAGTGGGATTATGCTGCCTTGCCCAGCAGTATCACTTCATTTCATTGATCAGGCTCTGCAAACAATGCAATTATCTCAGAAGGGAATGCAGTGAGCCCTAGTTTTGCTACTTCCACTTATTACTGAGGAGCATCAAACTACCCAGCCATTTTCCTGCAGCCATCTTTAAAAAAGGCAATGATCTCAATGTGCTGCTAACCTAATGAGGGCTGTGTGTGACAGAGCCATAGATACATTTTCTCACTAGCCTAATGAGCAAAGTGACAGACAGTGAAACAGTTCACACTTGAGTAATTTTCTAGTCATCAGCAACTGCAGTGTTCATGGGAGCAGAAGCCAGAGAGGGGACAGAGAGCTGTGCAATAAATACACACTGGCTCCATTGGCCAGAATAAGTTATCACTAGGATAGAGGTCTTGGGGCGAACTCCCTTAGGAAATTCAAACAAAAAGAGTCAATTTAAGGCATCTCTAACAGTGCATTCAATTAAAATTAAATTTAAAATGTAGGATCAGCTGTTGGGCTGTTAGGCCACCTGCCCAAAAGGAAGAAAAAAATTAGAGATGTAACGAACCTTTACTCCTGATGTCTGCAAGCTGCTAGTGAATCACTGAGTAGTAGCAGCTTCTCACAAGCATCCATTCAGCACAAAGTCCAGTTCCCCTTTGTCTCCCACCCCAAGAAGGAAACCAGCAGCACGTAGCTCATTATCCATATTGACAGCAAGCGTTTGTGTGAAAAATGCTGTCCTTCTTACATTTTTAATGTACTGGCAACTTCTCCCAGTGAAACCATTATTTCTCAAAGGAATGTTACTATGAGCCAAGCCTTGGAACATCCACTGGCACAGGCTCCAGGACAGATCCCACAAGGAAACAGCAAAAGCCATTCAGAGCTGTGCAGTTCTCCAGGCACTGTTAGTGCACCCAGCACCTCCCACTGCCCTGATGATCAAGTATAGAAGTGGAGAAGAGACAAAGCCCAGGTGCAAGGGAAGGAGCCATTTCCAAAAATGGGAAAACCAACTGGTCCAAGGAGAAGCATTTCACCTGCCAGTGGTGTGATCCGGGTCTTGAAGAGATGCACACCAGTTCTTCTTATACCTCCTTGATCCCTCTCCTTGGATATTGCCATTTTTACCACTGATAAAATATGCCTACCTCTCTTCCTTCATCTCTCAGATGAATAGAAGAGACATATGATGCTGCTGGGACAAATAAAGCAGCAGCTTCAGAGTCCACCTCTCTAATCCCAAAGCTGTCCCCCTGCAAACTGGCCTGACTCTCTAAGCAGAAGAGATGTCAGGAAATAAAGTCTTATGGTTCCTCAGCTGGATCCTTCTGCTGTGACCATTCCTGCCACATATGGGAACCAACACGTGGGCAGAGGGACAAGTCCTGTGAACATTCTAACTATGCTGGAATCTCTTCATGGAGAGCTATGGACATGCTTTAGAGGCGCAGCAATCAGATGTGGCAGAGCTCATGCTGCCCTTCAGATCTGGTGCTGC
This sequence comes from Trochalopteron elliotii, assembly GCA_024734555.1. NCBI lineage: Eukaryota > Metazoa > Chordata > Aves > Passeriformes > Leiothrichidae > Trochalopteron > Trochalopteron elliotii. Next base: position 1,545,517 of record JANPWX010000201.1, read on the forward strand.
TCCACCAGAGCAGCAGTGATCACTGCAACTCTGTCTTTGAGCTGCCCTGTGGGAATTGGTTGATGCTCAAAACACCTAAACTGCACCAGTCTCAGTCAGCTTCAATCCATGGGGCTGCCTGGGCAAGTCCAGGGGCTAAAGGGTGCATCAAAATACCTCATAATGACCTCAGCAGCAACAGATGAGCCCTGGTGCAATTCAGTCTGACCCTGCAAGAGGCTGGAGACAGCACATGTCTCACACTCCCCACTGAAGGCAGAACAGCTCCCTGGCAGAGCTCATGAACAGTGTTAAGTTAACTAATTCTCACAGCTCAGTAAGTCATTTCTGCTTAGATTTTCAGGCTGAAGAACTTGCCAGGAGCCACCAGAGGAACAGGTGCAGTTAGCCAGGAAGCAAACTCAAAGGTCTGGGCTCTGCTTCTCAGCTTGGGCTGCTTGGCCAAAACCCATTTATCCAAACCCACTATGAGCTTGGCTGAACCGTTGTTTTGTCTGACATTTCTCCTTGCACGTGTGAAAGAATCCCCTTGGCTTGTGAGAGAAGGCCTGTGGTTCAGGAGGTGAATGGGCTTTGAGTCAGGTGCCTCTGTTCTGCTGTGTCTGCTTCTGCTTCCCTGGGTCACACAAGGCAGGGCAGTTAAACTCATTGCACACACTTGTCATATTAGAAGAACCCAAAATTTATCCTAAAATATTGTTGTCTCAGCTGGGGGTAAGCCAATAAACACTGGGATCTTTTAAAATTAGGGAACTCAGCACTTGTCTCTCCCTGACTTTCACTGGGGCTCAGCGTTCAATTCCTTTAGGATATTTTAAAGATCCTTGTCCAGAAAAAGAAAGTAGCATTTATGGGCACAGCACAAATATTACACTACTTTGAATAAATCTCCATGTGGAATTGCTCATGTGCAAAAAAAATGGCAGTGTTTTCCAGTATAAATAATCACTCATTTCTTGAAATCATAAATCATTCACCTTTTGAATTATTTGGGTGTCAAGGGATAAACTGTTAAATCTATATTTAGTATCTACCTCAAAGTCCTGCCTGGTCATCAGAAGTACTACACACCCTTCAGCTGGGAGAATTTGTACATCAGGTCCTTTGGACAAAAGTGCTTAAATTTGAACTTATATGCTTACATTTAAAAACTCCACCCAACATTTAACAGTACTGAAAAGCAGTTAAAAGCTGTTTTGAGCATTTTCAAAAATTACACAGTGGAAGGTGTGCCAGGTGAAAATGCTCATCACAGATATCCTGGAACACAAAACCCTGTCTCTGGCCATAGCATCTGTGCTCTGGATCACTCAACAGAGGCAGAGAGTGAAAAAAGCCAGCCAGGCTTGGGGCTGAAACCAGCCAGTTCATCCAGGGAAATGGGGCATCAGGATGGGACAGAGCCTGTGATGCAGCACTGCAAAGGAGAACTGCAGCACCCTGGTGGTGGGAGATGCCAGCCCATGGTGTAACCCTCACCATCAACATGCTGGATTTGACAGGTCTGTGCACCAGTAAACTGCAGCCCAGGTGATTTCAATACCCTGAGCCATTTGAGTTTCTGCATAAAAGTCTGTCCCAGACTAGATATGGTACAACATTTTCAGAGGGACCTATATGAAACTGTTCCAGTCCCTGAGTAGAGATGGACACACAAAATCTGCCAAAAAAATATTCATCCAACCAGAAAGTGTCAAGATTTTATACAGGAGAAAAGATTTGAAGAAACTCAGTGGTTAAGGGAATGCTCATTTTACTTTGTAATTCACCTTAACTGATCCTGTATGTGAACTAAAACCCCTGAGACAAGAAATGTGTGCAAAAGATATAAACCTGTGAAATGGTGGGACAAATAGTTTCTCCTCCTCTAGTAAAATGAAACACCAGCTACTTGGGAAAAGAATCCATGTGCCAAATCTGTAAATATGCTCTATCTCTTTTTATGCTGCTGCTATAATTAATGTAAGAACCTTTAAAATTTCTATCTGATACTTATACTTGTTATAGCAACATATTTAATTCCAGAGCTACATCCTTTAGCAGATTCTTTTACTTCATTCAAATTACTAATCGTTTAGATTCTCTCTGAAAGTCTTTCCTCCCTCACTCCCCATGCATGCTTAACCTAATTAACTATAAATGAGAAAAAATGCTATTCACATAAAAAGAAAATGTTAACCTATAAATTATCCAGTGCTCCCTCCCGAGGCTGGCAACGCCTCTCGCAGCAAAGCTCAAATGTTGGTGCAGTATTCTTGGCTTCCTATCCAGTTTCTGCCACCCAAAATCATTTTATACAACACATTACTCTGCCATTTTGTACATCTGGCAACATTTACTGATACTAAGTCCTCTCCCGTGTTTTCAAGATTACACGAAGGAGGATTTCTGGGATGATTAATTGGAGAGAGAAAATCATTCCTTTATACTTCGAGGAACATTTGCAGAAGACTAATGGTCACTTATGGAAATATGGCCTCTTTATACCCATTAATGTCATCCAGTGCTCCCTGTGGGTCACACAATTAACCACCCCTTTGTGTTTCTTTGCTGCCATCAACCAAAATCCTCTCAGTTGTTGTCATCCATTGAAAATCTTCTGCTTTGCCATGGCCAGATCAAAAGAACACTCAGGTTTGTGGGACTGAGCCATCTAAGAGATTTACTTTATACATTTTTCCTCAAAATACATTTTTTCCAGGGGTTCTCAACTGCATTTTGCCAAATTTGACTCTGACAACCATTTCCAAATATATTTGTAAATCCAAATAAAAAGTAGAGAGAGACAATCTTTTATTTTCTAATTCTATTCCCATGCTTTTGTGATTTTATTCATCCCAGTCTCCAGTGGTGATGGAAAGGGCTTTGCTGTGCCAAGCACAATATTTCTGATCCAGAGCTAGAGCTCCAGAGTACTGTTGTATCTTATTGCTACTGTCCCTAGTATTACCATTATTTGGAATTATAACAGTCCCAATGAAACCTGACATGACAGGTCCCTGTCCATTAAACCTGTGCCCAGGTACCAGGTCACATCATGGGCACCACCAGGGATGCTGGGGCATCACCAGGGCCCAAGTGAAGACTGGCACTAGGCACAGGGCTTTGTTACAGTTTCCTTTGCTACCCCTGTAACCTGTTCCAGGTATTTTATGAGTGAAAAAATATCAACACTGGAATTTTTTGCCCTTGATATTAAAAAACACAAACCCAAGCACAGAAGAAAATGAGAGAGAAGAAGGAGAAATGAAGGCAATGCTTATAAAACCAGGGAGAAATGCTAGATCAAAGCACTGTAAGTTAAAAAAAAAGACAAATTGCTTATCTGTTCATTCCCAATTCCCTGAAATTGTCTCCATTTTTGATGGAGCTTGATCACAAGCTGAGAAGAGATGGGCCTTCCAGCTGTGAGGAGACAGCCTCATACCAAAACAGGAAAAAGAATCATAACCTACTTGCCATTCCTGAATACAGTAAAAGAAAATTTCAGGAACAAACTGCTGGCATTTTGCTTTAGCTTCCTGCATAGCAAAATCAGGACAGATTTAATGAGTGTGTGTGCATTATATGGAGCAGGAAACACTGTCACCATTACATAAATTAGTTGAAATTGTTATACGTACACAATTCTGCGAAAATATTCTGATTAAAGTTATGTGTAAAATTCAGGAGAAGATAAAGCCATCTAATCTCTTCTTACTCTACCATTGCTTCAGGATGATTTGCAGCACTTTAGCAGAGAATTACAAAAGCCATCCGTGTACGTTCACTCATATTTTTACTAATTTTACCCTAATTTTCCCACAGGAAGTCCCGTGCTCTTTCCTGTGGTCACTCCAAAGACTGAATCAGCACCACAGCACCTTGCAGACCAGTCACACCCATCCACCCTGCTCGCTCCCCACAGTCTCACTCACCTTAATACCCACATTTTGTGTTCCCTGAGCTGCTCTGGTGCCACAGCCATTCCCTGTCTCCCACTTCCCATCAGAGGCTGAGCCCATTCCTCCAACACTCGCCAAGGGAACACCAGCCACTCCTGCCTTTTCCACAAACCCCTCATCCCAGTGCCTGCCCAAACCCCAACTGCTTCCTTTCCTGTTCACTGTGCCAAGAATCCCTTTCATCAATGGGTTTGCAGCACTACGGTTGCTAAGAATTTTAGTTAATTGGTACTAATTATAGTTAAGAGTAACTGGAGGCTCATTCACAGGGGGGAGGGAGGGCTGAAGGGGGAGAAATATAATTCAGTATGCTTTCAACTCTGTACACACACTTAGCTGAGCAGGGTTAATAAGAGCATCAGCCTGGTTCCCGAGCACACAAGAGGTAAATAGAAGCCATTTTTCATGTTTTATTCTGCAGGCACAGTTTTACCATGGCCCATTTTACAAGTGAGGTAAATGAGTCATAGAAAAGGCAAGTAGCTTGACCAAGGCTTTGCAGTAAGACATCGGCAACACAGAGAGAGCACTGCAGGAACTACTTTCCAGCCCACTTGGTCCTCATGGGAATGAAATCTTGCCTTATTTTTATTATCATTATTCCTGTGTAGTAGCTACCCTCATCTGCAGGATCAGAAATTTTAGGCTGAGCTGTGGCACAGCTGCACAATTGAATTCAAATTAATCAATCTTTAATCCCTGATTTAGGTAAACACAGCAAGAAGAAAATATCTGAGGGAAAGAAAACTTCTATCAGAAATGAAATTATTACTTGAAAGGCTAACATTCTGCATCAGTTTACCACTGATAAGATTCAATATGCAGTTGTGGAAAAATATTAGAAAGTCTATTAGGAGACACTTAGGTGAATATCGTGTTCCAACCTTTAAAATCCAAGCTGTGCCTAAAGATTGTAACTATCTTTTTGCTCCAGAACAAAAAAAAAAAGAAAAAAAAATTGAAAGGCACAACTATTAAGCAAGGATAAAGGTTGAGTCATAAGCAAATGTCATGTTATAGATTTACCTACCAACAAGAAGGCAGCGGGGTTCAGGTCAGAGGTTAATGAAAGACATCCAAAGGTCATTTGGTGATTATGTGAGAGCATGAGTTTAATGGGGCACGGGGACGACAGACACTGACAGAAGATTTATACCAGAGGTGATGACACCACTCCGAGTAGTGCTGATAAAAAGAGCCCCAATATGGGCCTGAACAGAATGATGAATGGTGCACAGGGCTGCTCACACTTCTCATTATAAGCTCCTTCACTCATGGTGGCACTTAGCAGCGTTTATTTACTGGGGTTTGATGGTACTGAGCAGAGGCACAGTATATCTAATACTTTAAATGCAGACTTGCCATATAAAAATGAAACAAGAGATAAGATTAGACCATTGAATAATTGCCCAGCTTTTCTGCAGAGATTATATTCACCAGTGCTAACATTATTTTTTTCCTAATGTTCTAGTGTACGAACAGCTCAAGTGAATTAATTTTCTAAGGCAGAAGGTCAAAGGAAAGTAACTGATAAGCGTTGTGCCTGCTATAGAATATCACTTTACAATATTCTCACCTCCTCATTTATCAGATAGAGAGGAAGAGATAATATAATAAAGGTATATAAACATATTTTTTGTCACGACAAATTTAGTTTTAGTTGTCCCAAGTGCTATTTTTCCTTGTGGCTCTTGGTAGGAAGAGGATCAGAGAAGTCAGGCAAAAATGTCAAAATAAAAAAAAAAAAAAAACACAGAAAACCAACAACGAACCTTAGGACCAAACCCAAGGAAAACTGAGACCTGATAAATAACATGCACTGCACCAAGAAACTCCTTTTCAGACTGTTATATATTTATCAACCCACTGGAGTGTGAATTTATGAATAAGTCTTATCATCTTTCAGGCAGCAGGCACAATAAAAATTAGAACTACAGAAAATTGCAGGTATTAGGAAAGGTTATTTCTATCAGTTCATGTGTGTCTGTAGATGGGAATGTCACAGAAGGAAGTTCTGCACATCTTTCCACTCACACCTTCACCTAGAGACAGAGCAGCACTGCCTGATGTCATAGTTAACATTTAGCTGCAAATGCAGCAACACAAATAAATATTTACTCAGTCAGGAGGTGTTGTAAATAGTACATGTAATTTTAAGAGGTGGAGAGCTGTAACATTCAGAGCATCCAGTATCACCCTGTTCCAAGATAGTTAATTTAATTACCTCGCCTGTACTGCCATCATTGTTACTTCCCAATGCATCTGTATTTTACATTGTATCCATCTTGCAATGCCTGCACATGTGACAAACAGGAAAAAAAAAAAAAACCCTACCTGCATTTTAGAAAGAAAGAAATATCTCCTGAGTTACCTTGAAAATCAGACAGTGGGTATCTAATACTTGAAGGGCATCTGAAGGTCCAGTAGATCCCTCCGGGTAAGGGGCTCCAGAAAACCAGATGTATGTCAGGCAAAAGTTGCTGAAGTGTCACATCTAGTTAATGGAGAGAGGAATTACAGTCACTTGCACCTCTGCTTGACTAGAAAGAAGAGTGAAAAAAGAAAAACAAATGTAAATAACACCTTCTCCCTGTGCAGCACCTGAGACCTGTGCAGTGTGAGCCAAAAGGGAACACAAGAGGTGCTGGCTTTGTACCAGGCTCTGCAACATGGCAAACTCCAACCTGAGAGGAAGAAATGTCTTTTGTTACCAATCCAGGTATTCCACCAACTCACACCCCTGATACAAGTCACAGACTGGAATTTCTCAGTCATCTCTTACATCTATGCTCAGAGCAGATGGAAATACATATTTTTTTTCCTTTTAAAGGACCTCCCTCACTTTTCATATGTTTTCCAAGTACTGCAGAATAATTTACCAAAAATACATGTAACCAACATTTCTCAATATCAGGTTGTTTCAACATCTGGGTACCTATTTTCACTAAGTTTTTAATCACTAAAAATTAAGAGAAATATATCAACAAGGCCAATATGATACAGTGTGTGTGTGCAGGGTACATTCAGATACATGAAAACAGAAGAAAAGGCAGGAGGCAGAATGGTTTTCCTTTAAAGCTCTCTGGTCATCAGTGATGGTCTGTCATTCAGCATGTTTTATTGTTCACTTGAATCAAATTAATAGAACAATCTAAGGGAAGCCACAGTGTTTCTAGGTAGACAGTGTATTTGTTAGTGAGGCAGACAATAAAATGCTAGTAAAGCATCTGATGTGGCTCTACACTAAATGAGGATGAGATTTCTTATTTATGAATAAGAAAAAAAAACAAAACAAATGACACTCCTTATTTATTATGCAGAAAAAGAGAAAGCCAGGATGACTGAAATTCTGCCTATAGAGCAAACAGAAAATGTATCAGTTTTCTAGCACAGCCACAAGAGACCAAGTTTCATCTGAAAATATAAGATGTAACATCACTGCTGGTTCTGAAGTTAAGATCACTTTTTCTGAAGAAGAAGAAATGGCAAAACATTACTCACTTTGGCCCATGTTCTGCTTACAAGCATGTAAAACTACTTTTAAAGTCTCTAATAATATATAGCTAAAATCTCATAACTGGTATAAAACATGATCTTTATTCTCCTGCACCACAAATGCTGGAAAATGATCTAAGAGTCCAGAAATTGTATAAGCAGATTACTCTCAAAAAGACTGGTGCATGAAATTCCCCTTTTTAAAATAATATAGTTGGCTACTGACCCATGGCTTTGAATTTATTTGCAATGGATCTTCATAAGACTCTAAGGATGCACATATGAGAAGCTGGTGCCCTTTCCCAACATAATTATGTTATCTGGAGTCCAGCATCTCCTCTGCAGATCCAAACTCAAAACAAACTAATTATCAGATGATCTAATCTGCTAGATTTGTATCAAATCTCCAGAAGAACTGGTTTCTAATTGCAGGTATATGCATGTATATACGTGCATATCTGCATGGACAGTATTTTTAGTTTAACACTCTGTGAATTTAATTAATTTAGTTCTTGAAAAAGCTTTCTTCCAAGAGAGCCCAGAAAAGAAAGTACTGTGACAACAGCCATAAATCCACAGCAAAAGATCAGCAGGGTAAATAGCACAGGGCACAAGTTGTATTTAAAGTGTTTGTGTTCACTTTGAGTATGTGTGTTTATCTTTATGCGAGTCCTGGCCTGCTCAGAGTACTTCAATTCCTGGGTAATGGAAAGACCATCAGAAACCTGAAACTCATCATCTTGTTTCATAAATGAATCACTCAAGCAAAAAGAAGAAAACAACTTACCAAAAAAACCCACTAAGAACAATCCAAACACAAACACAAACACAATACTGAGATTTTGTCTCTGCAACACGAAGGCCAAATTCTTCACTGGGGTAAATTTACAATGCCAGCAGAAATTCACATTCAAAATGCATAGCATAGGAGTAAAGGACTAAGACAAAATCCAGGAGCCAGTTTAAGCTGGTCATAGTTCAGTGTTCCACATCAGCAACTCAGCTGGGCACATATTTTTCACTACCTCTGAAGTCCTGTGTACTTTAGTTCAACTTGTGTGTGATAATTCTACTAAAAGAGGTAAGAATTAAACTTTTCCCATTAAACCTTCTTAAGCCTTCCTCATTAACCCTTAAAAAATATGTGGAAGAGAATATAACATTCTGTTAACAGATCCATTTGCTATCACATTAAGATACAAGTTCAGAAGGTTCATACCCTGTGTTCTGGTAGTTACATCAAGTCTTACACAACAGGGCTAAGTCCCTGCTTTCATCAGAAAAGGTCAAGTTTAAGCAGTAGCTCAGTAATCCAGGGCAGCCTAACAATTCTTTGCTGACAACAACTAGCACGTCACTGTAGAATAAAAATACAATTCCTTATCTTTTCACAGCGATTATAGCCAAAATGGTAATATAATTATGAAACAGGCCTGAGAACTCTGCAATACTAATTCAAATTTTATTATATTCCCATAAAATCATAGAATGGTTTGGGTTGGAAAGGATCTTGAAGATCATCCCATTCCAATCCCCCTGCCACGGGCAGGAACACCTTCCACTGGACCAGGTTGCTCAGAGCCATGGTCAGTTAAGTTCTTGCCTTCTTTCTCTCTCCAGTGTTGCCTCTGTGACCCTGAGACTGAACGTATACATAGAATAACGCTGACTCAGACCATTATCAATCCTCCTTGTCTTTCTATAGCTCCAGGGAGACTTACACAGAGTTGATTACCAGGCACTGCTCCGTTTATCCCGGTGTTCCTTGCACAATCCAGTTGCCCAATGCCAGACTTGGCTTTTTTCTCGCCGAGCTTTCCGTGGCTGTGTGCCATGTGCTCGGGGTGTTCCCAGGACAGCACGGGCTCCTGCTGGGAGTGCCTGCATCGCATCCCTGCCTCCTGCTCTGGGCCTTGCCATGGAGGCAGAGGGTGAGCAGCTCCTGGGGCTCAGCACTTGCTGGAGGTCACAGCATGCAGCTGCCAGAGCAGGAATTTTTGGCTGCTCTGGTGCAAAATAACCAGAAAGGGCCAAAAGAGTGTAATGAATTTTGGGTGAGATTCAAGGGGCGCCGTGCCGCTGTCCCCTCTCCTTTATCAGGCTCTGACAGCCCGTTAGTAATGGCATCAGATGGGATGTTTTATTGTCTGAAACTACAGAGATTCTGAGACTAATTGTGCAGCCACAGGGTGTGCAATGCTATTCCAGATGCCCTGGAGTGTCCCTCCCCAGCCCAGCCTCAGCAAGGTAAGGGTCTTGCAGGTGGCTGTCACATCCCCAGCTCCATGCAGGTGTCCTGGATGCCTTAAAGTATTTCTAAGATAGACCATGAATCCTATGTTTAGGCACCTGAATTGCTTACTGACTGTCAAAAGCAACTTCAGCTGATGGGATATATTTCATTAAAACTGCTTTTAATGGAAAATTGTGTTTCTAAGTGAGCTCTTGGTTCCTTTATTTTTGCATTTGCACCTTGTGCTTTCTGAGGGGAAGGTCAAATTTGTGAGGAAGCTGAATGCTGCAAAATGGAAATATTTGTTGGAAATGAGAACTTGTGATATTTGAATTGTCACTGTAAATTTGCAGATTTCCATTGGCTAAGAGAAATAGACATTTTTCAAACTGCTCTGTAATGTGTCCTTCCCAGCATTGTCAATGCCAGCAGTGATTGCTGTCTGACAGAAGTGACTGAGACTGCTGCAACACAAACATTCCTCAACACTGACCCAGATAACCTGTGCTATTGAACAAATTACACAGGATAACATCATTATCTCCTGATTCTGAGGCCTAGAAGTTAGATGTCTATGAGGTTTGGCACCTTTTGCATCTGCAACAGGTGAAGGAAAGAAACAGGCCTCTCCAGAAGATAATTTTTAACCTAAAATAGATGCATCAAATGAGCACAAGGATCACACTCTGCATGTGCTATTTTTTCCTACCACCTGCAGAGGAGTTTGCTGCTCTCTCTGGACTGTAAACTCTGCAGGAGTAGCCTTGTTCATAGATTCATAGGATATCCTGAGCTGAAAGGGACCCACAAGGATCATCAAGTCCAACTGCAGAGCCTGCACAGCACCACCCCAAGATGTGTGCCTGAGAGGTTCACACTCTGCCTTTACACACTGAAGGGCAAAACAGGGTGGGTTGTTGCCCTATCACATAATAATTTAAAATGAGTTGTTGATTTTTTTTTTTTTTTGTAGGCCTAAGTATAAAGTCTGTATCTCTACAAATACAGTGCCAATTCAAATAAATTCAGCCAACAGTACTGCCAAATGCAATTGTCACTGTGATTGCCTGCTAATGACTACACAGAAAACCTTGGGATGCTGGGAAGAAGCTTTCAAGTGCAGTTCCTAGAATATTCTCCTTTCTTGTGGACCTGAGATGCCACAAAGGAGAAAGAGAGGGAAAAGGAAGGAGGGAGGGAGGGAGTCAGAGAATCTGAGTTTCATGGGGAGAGAAACTGTGAATCTCCAAACTTAAATATGTTAATTTTCATTCTAACTTCAATGAGACACATATTTAAAATATTTTCAATCAAGCCCAGAAAAAAAATTAACTTCTTGTGCAAGGCTGCTTTCGTTCTAAGAGTGTAGTTTTTCTGCTTGCATTTCTTCTGCCATTCTCCTCATCCACTCAGCCATCTACATTTAGCTTGATTTGACATGAATTTCCTCCCTGCCCTTTTCTACAAATACTTACTCATCTGCACTGACCTTATTTTGACTCTTACCAAGTGACATACTTATGACAGATGCACACACTCACAGGACTAAAATGCATTCATGTACATGCCCTGGGTACCTTCAGGCTCCACACTGTCCTTGCTTCTCACCAAAAACCACCACTGAAAAAAAATTAACCACTGAAAAAAATATGGTCAGTGTCCCAGCTATTTAGTCTGTCCCTTGAACGTAGATGTTGCCTGATGCATATATAAAAACATGGTAGGAAGTCTTTAATTTCTAAATTCCACATTTGGATGCATTCTAACACGATGATGATTACCTTGCATTTTCAGTATCTTGTTTAAATGTCACAGTCCCTCAGTGCTCCAGCTGTTTGTGGTTCTTTGGCACATGATGCAATGAGGTTATCTTGGCAAACTTCTGACTGGGCTGGACTCCATATCTCCAAAAACACGGCTGTGGCTGGCAGTGTTTACTCCCTAGGTGACTATTCCAGCAAGTACTGAATGAGTGTGGAAACTAGATCAGGGCTGAGCCAGGCTGGCAGAGTGACACAGGGAAACCCAGGCTGCATTCGTCCATGCAGCACCTTTCAGCACATAAATAAAGGACTCCAGCTCCTGGAGCTGACAACCCAGCATCTTTTGCAAGTGGCTAAAGAAATAAACAAAAACGCCTTTGATGGCAGCCCTAAAACTGCATATCCTATTGCTAACCTGAGATAAGCACAAGCCCTTTTCATATGTGAGAACGCATGTGATCCAATGGCTTCACACTGCTGCTGTCTCTTTTCCCTTTCCTCTCTAAAATGCCAACACTATTGGAAAATCAATTTTATAGAACCTGTCCACTGCTGGCTGTGCTGTTGCCAAGACCCCAGAGTAGTTCCCAGCACACTGCTCTTTGTGCCTAACAAGCTCCTGTGCTGCAGGACTTGTCAGCCGTGCTGCTCTCTGCCTGTGACTCAGCTGTGTGCTAACCTAGGTGCCTACTGCACCTCCTCTTGCAGATAACAAAACACAAAACAGCATCCTCAGCTGGTGAGATAAAAGGCATTTCTGGAAAATGTGCCCAGTTCTATTATTCTTTATTTATGAAGGCCTTCCAGAAGGCTTCTGTATGTATGGAGAACTTCCAAAAAGGCTTTGGAAGAGATTTATATTCCTGAAGAATATTTAGAATTTACAGTACCTTTTTTTTTATAATCCTAGCTAAAGGTCCCAGATAACAGCAGTACTTGATACAGTTGTCTGCAATGTGGAATGAGGGAGGGACAGGCATTCTTTGCTGCAAAACTGCTGCTGGTCATTGGCCATGCTTCAGCACGACTCACAAACAGGCTTCTGCAGAAGGGCTGTCATAGATATTTAGGATCTGCAGGCTGTGCATGAAGAGCTCTATGGACATTCATTCATGTACCTGACAGAAAGGAAACCCAGCCTAATCCCTGGGAACAAGTTTCCCACACAGATGGTTTTCTTACACTGAGTACACTCCGTGGTTGCCCCTCTATTGGACACAGTGAAGGCCTCAGGAAAGAACAAAAAACTTTGACCTGATGTTGTCCTTTATTTATATAAATTCTGGCAGCCCTACCAGGAATCAGCTCCAGACTTCTAGAGAAGGCTATTTCTTGCCATATACATGGACTTTTCCCAAGTTACACATGATACACGTTCAGAAACACCTGATATTTAACCAGGGATCACCACACAAAGACTTGGGTTAGGTTTTTCTAACTACTCTCTTATTTTCTTTTTCACTTTCTCACCCAACCATGTATCCAGTATCCATTGTCTTCTTACTATTCCTTTATAGTCCTGCTGTGGACACATCTCCAGTCAACGGCTCACTCAACCAGTGTCTCAGGCAGCTCTGGAGGCCTTTACACAGTACAGTTTCCAAAAAGCCACTGCTAGGTACAGGAGAGCAATTCCACTTTTTCTATAGGTATGTGGCTGCTTTAGGCTCCTCTGCTTTGTATGAACTTCCCCAAATTTTTCACTGTCAGATTTATTATATCCAGAGAAATACCGACGTCCCAAAACTAAATTCAGAACATTCTGTATTATCTTGTTCTGCAGCCAGTGCGATGAAACAACTCTGTGCTGCTTTCCAAGAGATGATTCTCCCATGATGTTTCACAGCAATTCCAGTCAATTCAGAGCAAGTGCCATTTCTCTGTAGGTCATATCTCTGTCTCCTTTCTCTGTAAAACTATTTGATGAAGCATTTATTTTGGCAATTTCCAATTCAGATACATTTTTGTATGCTTTTCCCTTTCTCCTGTTTTTGTGCAACAGGATATTATGCCCTCTAAGATAATCAGATGGGTGTAAGGACTGAGACTTCAGTTGCTGTGAGTTGGCAATGCCATAAAGTCCTCGGAGTGGCAGTTACACCAACACTGGTTATTTATTTTCTCACCTACTAGTTTTAATACACCTCTATTAGTATGGCTAATATTTGTCATATGGTCACTTTTTTTTGATAGGAATTAAGATCTTGTGATTTATAGTACCAAACACAGCAAGAGACCTGACTGGAACTAATCCAAATTTATTGATATACAAATCACTACCTGACTATGTTTACACATGTCTGGAGAAGGAAAGATCCAGCAATCCCTGGTAGTCTCCATCTACTTATGCCATACATTCCTCTCTACAGCACACACTTCATGTTCCCAAAGTTTCTGATTTCAGGCTTTCTGATGGTCCTGGTCTTTAAGGCACAAACAGATAAGGCACTTTGTTCTGCTTCAGGCATGTGGCTGGCCAAAGGCATTTATCTGACGATAAGGAAAGATATTTTATTTGATTGAAAAAACCTTTTGTCTTTCTTAATCCAGAACTTGGCGTTCAAGTACAGCAAAATAGCCATCTAAACCACAGACAGGGCAGGCAGCTCAGCAGAATTACTGAGAATAAAAAGACTTTGTTTCTGAATCACAAAAGCCAAAACTGAACGATTTGAAAATTCATTTATTGCTCATCTAAACCACAACGGGTTTCTGGTGCTGCAAATGTCTCTCTTTTCCATTCTTAATATGTCTATTATAGACCCATACCCTCCCCTCTGAGTTTGTACATGTTTGGTGACACTGCTGGTCACAACATACCAGCACAAAGAAACCACAGTTACCACTAAAGATGCCACTACAGTGAACAGCTACAAACCCCATCCTACCCAGTCATTATTCTGGGAACTGTAAGGGGATAGGCACTGAATCTCTGCAGACCTTGTGATATGGAAAGCTCTGTCAAAGTCTTTGCAGTGAAATACCAAGCTTGGGGGAATGTGCAAATCTTTGTAATACGTAGTATTCAGTATCAGTGTGAGAAAGGGAAGAGTTCATTAATAGAATAACAATGAATATAATGTTATAATGAATATATACAATATACAAATGAATGTCACAGCATTGTTCTCACATATTCCATCTCACGTATATAAATGGTGCTTTTTATTGTGATGCCTTTACCATCCCTAAGACAGGCTAAAGCAAATTGTTTTCTGCTTCATGTGGTACATATTCCCCAAAAGGCCCAAAGTGGAGGTGAAAACATGGTTTCCGGAATACAGAGGTGTACAATTTTGTCATCAATAAAGTGAAGTGCATGGGAAAGTCCTTGTAGGACCAGGTGTTCAGGAGGGCGGGAGCTGGGCTGGCAGCTTCAGCTGGGGACACGGACTTCATTCCCACCCTGTCTGTGCCGAAG
>JANPWX010000201.1:1560597-1632044 GCA_024734555.1 Trochalopteron elliotii
CACTTAGTCACTTAACTGTCTCCTAAGGAGAAGATCCGTCCTGCCTGCCCTGCGCTCTCCCTGCGCACCGGGAGCGATTCACAACTTCTGACACCACACAGACACACCGGGCACGGCGCGGTGAGGCCGAGAACAAGATTTATTTGGGCAACACCACGCAGGAGATGGCAAGAAACCATCCGCCTGCAGCTAGGGAACGCCAAAAGCAAAGCAACAAAGCTGGGCTCCTCAGGCCCGGGGTCCGGGGCAGAGCCGCCGCGCCCGATGCCTGAGAGGCGATGGTTTGTTTTGCTTTGCTTTTGGCGTTCCCTAGCTGCAGGCGGATGGTTTCTTGCCATCTCCTGCGTGGTGTTGCCCAAATAAATCTTGTTCTCGGCCTCACCGCGCCGTGCCCGGTGTGTCTGTGTGGTGTCAGAAGTTGTGAATCGCTCCCGGTGCGCAGGGAGAGCGCAGGGCAGGCAGGACGGATCTTCTCCTTAGGAGACAGTTAAGTGACTAAGTGTTTTAAAAATGTCTAGGGTGATAATTTACTTGTTAACTTTTTGCGCAATGCCAGACACCGTGTGGCTGCCTTGCAAGTCGCGTATGGAGCGCGGTGTGTTGAAAAGCTCGGGCTTGGGTCCATGTGTGCCAGCGAGGAAGGAAGTGCAGCTGAGACTCGGGCGGTGCCAAGCCTGCAGCTTTCAGTGCGGTGTTACAGCTGTGCATGTGTGCAGTCCCAAGAAATGAAGGCTCGGAAGTCTTGTTGGTTCAATATGTTGTGATCTGTTCCTGTCGGAGAGGAAACCCGCAGTAAAGCATAAGGCTTAGAAGAGACCGTCTCCACTGTCTGCAGGAACAGCGGCCTTCTAGTCAGAAGGAACTGGAGTCTTTAGGGGTTGTAATTTAATTTCCGTGGAAGGTGATGATGGTATATATCTGTGCTGTGCCAGGGCTTTGTGAGCCTAGGCTGTCTGGGGCACTGAAGAATCTTTCATGAGCACTGATCACTTCCAGTTGCTTTGTGACATTCCAGAAAGTCTTAGGGTCAGTGGAAAATCTGGAAACTGATAAAACAACTAGGAGTGATATGTGTAGGGTGAGAAACCACCAGGTGCAAACAACATGCATCATGCCAGTTTCAGACCTTGAATTACTTTTATAAATATCTGTTGATATGTACCTACCCAGGTGTCCTTGCTGTGGTCAGGCTGTTTACCTGCTAATAAAAATACATTGCTCATGTCTTGAACTTGCTCATGCAGTGGTTGTGTAGAAACAGTAAGTGATTCCCTTCCTGTTGCATTTAGATAAGCCTTTACAATTAAATATGTATTTGTTGAACGGCATATTAAAAAAGTGGAAATGATACAAATGCAGATTTTATGATGTGAAAGTGATTTATACTGGAATAAAATCAGACTTTTATTTGGTCATCAGCATTTCTAGGAGAAAAACCAGTAAGAGCTGATCAATGTTTACATCAGTACTGCCATGTGGGACAGTTGATGATTCTTATTTGGGCTGAAGATTCCTGTAGTTGAAGAATTACAAGAAGCAGAGTCTTGTTAGAGGGAGATACCAAGAGAGAGTGTAAAATGAGGAAATAATCAATGCAGAGAGATTATTAATAGATTTCATCAAAGACAGTTTGACAAAGGACCTTGGCTGATCTCTCTCAGTATTTGGGGGATGGAACTAGATCATCTCCAAGGTGTCTTCCATCCCAAAGCATCCTATGATTCTGTTTTAGTTGATAACCTTGGTGCACAAAATAGGATGCAGTAAGATGCTTGCTGATCACCCAAAGCTGGCAACGTTTGCAGGGCCAAAGAGGAGTGAGAGATCTTGCAGGAAAAACAGATTGAAGTTGGGTGTCAGAATTAAATAACACCTACAGGCTGAAATGCAGTGTGCAAGGCCTGGAGCTGGTACCAGGGAACAAGGACTTCAATAAAAGGAAAGAAGAGAGACTTGAATTTAATAAAGGATCACAGGACATGAGCAATTAAAGAAAGACCTAAAACTGTGAACTTTCTTATATATCAGCTTAGGTGATGCATTTTAAAAAAGGGATATGCAGACTTCAGGAAGTGCCAAAAGCTGTTGGGATGGTGAAGTAAGTGGAGAGTTAAGAACTTAGCTTATTTCCCTAGGCAAGCTAAAGCTGAAAAGGAACATGACAGTTTAAGAACCCATGTTAGGCCATGCAAAGTTTGTAACTGTGAGCTGCAGCCTCCAATGCCATGTGCTGAAAAGACTCCTGTAAATTCTGAGAATTCCAGTGATCACCTGGTGGACAAAGCCCCAAGGGACATGAAGGAGACTCTCAGCTGAAATGATGTTTTTGTGACTCCATGGTTTCTTTGCTGGAGGCTAAACGTGTGATCCAAGCTCCAGTGCCATGTCATCCAGGGCAGGGAAAAAAATGTGGAGCACCTCCTTTTTGCTTGAAGGAAGCGTTGCAGTGCCAGCCTGGATACAGACACCAGGGCTGACAGTCTGACTCAGGAAGCAGACTAAGAAGCCTGACACCTTGGTGGTTCTCTTTCCCCCAAGATGTGTTCATGATTACAAGGAACATGGGCAGTTGGCTGTGTAGAAGAGAGCCTGTGTTCTTAGGAAGACAGTGTTGCCTCCCCAAACTGCCAGTGGGAAGTCTTGTACAAAGAGAACTTTTTTCTTTTTTCTCTTTTTTTCTGTCTGTTGGAACTTTTTTCATGTGATGGAGTATGCCATGGTGTGGCGTCACATCTGTGCAGTTGAGTGGAGTATCTTAACTAACCTGGATGTATTTAACTTCCCTTTTGGCTTTCAGTCAGCAGAAGTGAATGAACCCTGAGTCCTCTGCTCTGCTGCTGTGTCTCCAGAGAGCATCCTCGGGATCAGCTGGAGCTGAGAGGGAAGGGGATGGATGTTCTGGTTTGGCTCCCCATGTGCCATAAATAAGAGTTAACAGAAGCCGCTGCCAGCTGGCAGTTTCAGATTTAAAAACAATGTCAGGGCTTTTTTTCCCGAGTTCCAGGTGGCTAAGCTGTCTATCACAGTCGTTGTTGTACACGAATGTGGCACTGAATCCATGTATAACAAGACTCATGATGGACAGGTTTTGCTTTTTTTAAAGAAAGGGATTGGGATGGGAACGCTGCCATTCCTGTAGAGCCAGCAGTTACTCATGTCAGAGGCTTCCTAGTGCAAAGGCAGGTGGAGCTCCTTTTCCTTTGCCCTCAGGTGCTTCTGTGCCTGATTACAGTTAGGGTTTATAGTAATGTAAAACTGGGCAGTCTTCACCAGACATGTGTGTTACTTTGGTAAATGTTTCTCTGTGTTGAAGTTACTGCTCTGGTTTGCTCAGCTGTTTGCTCTTAGTGGAGGTTACAAAACACATATGCTGCAGGATTGCTGAAATTCTGACTCCAGCCTGAGATTTACTTCCCAGATTTCACTTTCCAGTTGAGAAATGCTTTTTGGTGTCTCTTCAAGAAAAGAGATCTCTGAACCTCTGTGGCTGGCTTAGAATTGAGGGCTGTGTGCTGCTGAATTATATAACCTTCAGTTGTTACTTAAAGGAGGGGAAAAAAACTAATTTATTCTTGCTGAAAAGCAAGCCTTTCTTCCATCTGATACCTGTGTCATTTCTTCACCTCCTGGAATGTACTTTCACATTCCTAGAGCTGTCCCATCCCACGTGTTTCCTCCTCTGTCTTCTAGTAGAAAAAGCTGTTTGTGAAACCTGTTCCCTTTGTAAGGCATTTTTGCAGCTGTGGTTGATTCTGCTACCAAAGGACACACTGCCTCTTCAGAAAATTCAGAAAAAATATAATAGGCATTTTTTAACCTAATTTCCAAATAAATTAGGAGAAATACATGTAGTGTTTCTTATATCTGAATTTTCACTCTTTTTTTATTATTTTTCAGGGTTTGGTTGTCTCCTAATTGAAGAGAGTAGAAATACTGATTGCAAGTGAATCCTCAGTCACCCTCTTGGATGCCTCTGATAACTTAAGAAGTCATGGCAGAAAATGATGCAATGCCAACCTTACCAAAAAAGTGTGGCCCATACATTTCATCTGTAACCAGTCGTGGCATGAATTTGGTAATTCGTGGTGTAGTGCTGTTTTTTATTGGTGTATTTCTTGCATTAGTATTAAACTTGCTTCAGATCCAGAGAAATGTTACTCTCTTCCCTCCTGACGTGATCACAAGCATCTTCTCCTCAGCCTGGTGGGTACCACCTTGCTGTGGCACAGCATCAGGTAAGTTCAGTCCTGTGTGTGTGCCTGGTGTGCTGAGGTAGTCAGGTAGTTGCAAAAAACTGTGTGAGACATGGGGAAGATAAAAAATTCCCTTTCAGCATCACTGTCCTTGTTGAAGTGTTTGTATCCTTCTGATCTCCCCATGTGTACACAGATACGTATGTGTCCAGGAATTAGTTTTTTGCTAACTTGTATTACTGTAATATTGTTAGCAGAGTATAACCTTTGTTTTTTCTGCTGGGTTAGAGCTTAACAGATGTGAGGAGGTGGTGCTGCTGCTGACCTGGAGTTGGGTTATAGGAGCGTGCTCCCAGACAGCCCTTGAAAATACCCTGGTGGTGTCAGACTGTGCAGCACACAGTGCCTCGTTTGCCTGAGAAATGCTCCTTTTTGTGGTCCAGCTTTCCATTTGTCCCTCCTTCCAGTCCAAGGTGCAGCTTTATCCCTGTGTCTCTGGGAGCTGAGGGCAGGCGGGCAGTTGGCAGCTGTAGGGGCACAGTGCAGAGCAGAGACCTCCATGCAGTCCTGTGTCCCACATGATGTGAACATGATCCATTTCTCCCATGGCCACACAGGGAGTTGAGCATTCTCTGTGTTCAACCAGTTAAAGTGAGTGGGCTGCTGTAGGCAGTAAGAAATACCCTCTTTCTCCTCTCAAGTATCAAGGCATATTCCATGTTACAGGCATGATGGAATTTGACTTTCTGCCTGGCTCTGAAGATCACTGGTCCTTAGGGTCAGTTTCATGCTTTACTAAGGGAGTATTCTTAGCAGCCAGTACTGGAGGATTCTGCTTTGGTGAATCTGTTCTTACAGGGGGTATCTTCCTAGAGGCAAGTTTTAATCAGATTGAGAAGCTCACAATTCTGAGTATTAATGTGAGTCAATAAACTTGCTTTTGAGATGACATCACTGTTTAACTAATGGTAATGTTTAAACCTGTTTTTTTTCCTGGTAGACTGTTGGGGGGTTTTTTTTGATACCTTCTTGAAACAGTACACTTCAGATGTCATAGGGAAAGGAAAGGAAACCCTCCAAACAGCTCCCTGAATGTTGTGTTCTCCAGTGGAAATGCATTTGGCATGTTATGGTGGCAGTTACATACCTGTTTTATCTGTAGTTATCTTAGTCCTCTTCTTGTCTTGCCAAGACTGTTGATTAGCTTTTGGTTCATATCCTGCATTTCCTGCATTTTTCTTTTATGCTTTAAACTTATTAAACTGATTGTCTTGACAAATAAGCATCTTATATATGGATTAGGGGGGGTTGAAATGAGCCCCAGCTTGCTGCAGCAGCAATGCACAAGGTTTGCAGTGTTCACTGCAACATTCACACTGTCTGCTGTTTGCATCAGACTGCACTTTGTGCCCTCTTGGGCCACCTGAGAACACTACAGCTGCCAGGGGGAGCCTGGGAAGGCTGCATCTTGCCATCATCTCACAAGAAACTTGTAGGCCTTTCTGAGTCTCAGGGTTTGGTGGTTTTGATAGAAGGACTGGATATGGCTTGTAAAGTGTACTGCTTGATTTTAGTACTTGATTTTAAACCACCTGATTTAAAGATACTGCAACCTTAATTGGCTTTTCCCAGCAGGAGTCACCCCTGTTGAGGTGTTCTGGGGTTTTTCTTTCATTATCAGTCTCTTCTCCATTTTCTTTCTTTATCTTCTCTGCTAGCATACATACAGGGAACCTCTGTGGTAAATGCTGATAATTCACCCATTTTCTTACCATTTGTACTTGCACAGCCTTCCTGGAATTGACGTGAACATTTCTCTGCAGTATGGTTTATTATTGTGAACAGAATAAAGGTGTTTTGCATATTTATAATCAGTGGTGATCGAGGCTGCATTCAGAGAAGTCCTTTCATCCATCACCGTTATTAGTCATGAGTTTGGCCCAAGGCCTTTGGCAAGAAAATTGCTCAGGGAGGGTTTTTTTTCCACTCCAGCTTTACTGATGATTTATTTTCCCGAATCCTGGAGATCAGTTTCCTCTGTGGCAGAATAAAGAGCATTTGCAGTGTTACCCCCAGCAGTGTGCTGGACTGAAGGCACTGGAGTCTGTACTGATGGCTCAGGCTCTGCTGTGCTCACACCACTACAGCCTAACGTTAAGGCACCATTATTGTTCCTTAGTGGGGTTGGTAAAAGTCTTTTTAGCTGCAGTTGTAGTAGGGAACACATTTGTGAAGAAATATTGAAAGAGCATCACAATTCCCTGGGGGCTGGAATTCCTGTTTGCTTTCTGTATTCAACAGCTACCATAGGGTCTTGGCTTTCTCTCTTCTGGGTGAGCTTGAGAGCAGCATTGAAGAAAGAAAAAGGTTCTCCAAAGCCTACTTGTAACAAGAACAAAAGAAAACACAAAATATTGATGTTATAAACCACACCAGTACTGTGGTGTGTTGGTTTTGCAGTTATTTTAAACATGTTTGATATGTGGGATTTTTGGAAGTGCCAACCTGTAAGCTATTAATGCTCATTTTAAACTACAGTGCAGATTTTGGTGTGGGGAAGAGCTCTGTCATCCTCTGCCCCTGGTTCAAATTGTGTCTGTGTTGCTACTTCTGCTGCAGTGGCTGAAGATGGTGTTTCACTTTACGGGGCTTTTTTAAATAATGAAACTCTTTGAAATTCCTCTTCTCTTACAATGTGTGTTTTTGTGCTGTTTATCCTTAAAAGATGAGTTTTAATACTGACTATAATTGTCAAAGTCTAGACATCCTTTATTCTACTTAAATGTTGCCAGTGCTTTAACTTCAGGGCCTTTTTTCTTTGCTGTCTCCACAGCTGTGATTGGGTTATTGTACCCCTGCATGGACAGACATCTGGGAGAGCCACATAAGTTCAAAAGAGAATGGTCCAGTGTAATGCGATGTGTGGCAGTCTTTGTGGGAATAAATCATGCCAGTGCTGTATCCTGTAATCCAGTGACATTGGTGGTAACAAATGCCTTTCCTCTTAAAGAAAGCTCTCACAGTCAGTTGTGGTGAATTGGTGTTAAAGGTGTAACGTGCAGCACTTTTGCAAGGGAAATGCACATTATGTGTTAGTGTCAAACTTGTGCCAGTATTGGAGCTGATGAGTCTCACATCTTTCTGTTCTGAAAAATATTTTCATTAGGAATGTCTCAATATGAGGCTTTGTCTTACTTAAAGTCTTTGTTTTCTTCGAATAATTAAAGTTAGTGTGGGAAGATATCATGCAGTAGGTGCTACAGAAAAGTGCTTTAGGACGTTACAAGCTGATGTCCTTTTCATACCATATTAAGAGCTTGAAGCCATCTTGAGGTCATGAGTGAAGCACATGCACTTTGCAAGGAGTGGGGAACACTCAGGACCAGCAATACCTAGGACTACACAACGCCAGGAAAGGTTGCTACCCCCTTCTGCCGAGGATGCCTTCCTCTCCTTGCCAGGAGAGTACCCTGGATAACAGGATGCTTTTCTCATGGGCTGGTGCACCTTACTGGCAGTGCTGTGGGTGTGAGAGGCTTTCTGCAGTTATGCCTAGTGCCTCCTCTGTCAGCTAAAGCCGGGGTCTGCTGGTGAAAAGTGGGGTCTTGTGGAGAAAGTTGATCACCCCTGCAATGCTCATCTCCATCCCTGTCAGCTCCCACACAGTTCACAAAAATGCTGCTGCTAAAAGTTCTGTTCTTGTGCTACTGAATCTCCTCATTCCCGGGAAGAGAGGGCACGTTAAGTGAGAGGTGGGAGAGCTGGCTGAATTCTCACTGAGGTTGCTTGGCCACTGGCCGGACGAGCTGGAGCTGCCGAGGTTCCAAGTCACTCCCACTGTCCCTCACAAACCTCACTCTTCATGCCAGAGATGCACTGCTCTGGTGCTGTGTTCTCACTGACCTGGCCTGTACCTGCTGGCTGAGCCCGTGGCAACTTGGCTGCTTTTAAGAAATCAGAGTTGACAGCTCCTTTTTACACGGGTCTGATTATTTACAGCGAATTTTGTGCAGTTCTCTAACAGCTGTTGCCCATATCCCAGGACATCAGTAATGTACTGTCTGTATTTCCTGCTTGACAGCTCTCCAGGCTGATTTCTCTTCAGCTGTTGCCAGTTCTGGACATTGCCAAATTTGGTGAGGGTTCTGCCTTCTTTGACACTTTTTTTGAAGCTATTGATTTTTATCCTGTAATTATTTACTTCAGTTAGTCAAGCTTGTTTCTCATTTCCACTATGTCTCCCTCCAGATTTTTGTGAGGAAATAGGACAGTGGTTTTTATACTGTCATCCCATAAATTTGCTTTCAGGCCTATGAAACATGACAAGCCCCTTTTTAATTATCTGTGTTGGACAGGAGTAATGAGGATGAGTTTCCAAAACATTTTGAAGGATGTGAAACACACAAAGATATCTGAAGCGACTTCACAATTCTTTCACAAACTGACAGAACTGACTTTCAATGTTGATTTACATGGACACTTTCCAGTAATATTTTTATTTTGATTTATAGAACACATTAACATTTTAATGTTGGGCTGAATGTAAAGCATCATGTAATTTAATCAACATTGCAATTAAGAGTGATAAATACCTTTTTTTGGTAAATCCCTGTCAGTGACGAAATTTAATGCTAGATTTAAGATTTCATCTTGAGTGTAATAAAGGGCCAGGTGAGGGTGAGGAGTAACATGTGCATTGTGTGTCTGTATAGGATGCTTGATTGTTTGGTAGGTGAAGAGGCTCTTCAGTCTTCTACAGTGCAAAGACCCTAAAATTTGAAGAACTGTCATAAGTTCTTAGTTTCCTGAGCCTTAATCACAAGCCTTAATTCCTCACATCTGATAGCTGTGTGAGAGATGATACAGGTAACTCTGTACTTGTCTTAATGGTTTGTTTTTTTTCTCTTGTGCCAGAATAGACAGAATGACAAAAATTGCTTTATACTTGTACATGGTATTTCCAAGCTTTTCCTTAACAGCCAACTCAGAAGGTGGATTTTGCCAACAATATCCAGCTGTCTCTCACATTGGCAGCCCTGTCCATTGGGCTGTGGTGGACCTTTGACAGGTCACGAAGTGGCTTTGGTCTTGGAGTAGGAATTGCTTTCCTGGCCACCTTGGTGTCGCAGCTTCTGGTGTACAATGGAGTTTATCAGTAAGTATTTGCTCCCCTAAGGTGAAATAATGATGTTTTGAAGCTGTAATATTAAATCAGAATAACTGAAGGGGTACAATTTGACATGATTTTCAAAGCTGTCAGCACCTAATTTTGAGCACAGCATAAATTGGGCTGTTTATGAAAGCTCTTATGTGTGTGTAAGTGAGAAATCTAGTTGGAAATGCTAATTGAAATAAAATTGCTACCTTGCCAACGATGGAACACGCTTTGTTTGGTTGAATAAATGCTGCTGTAATTAATAAGAAGCCTCCTTTGTTGTTTGCTGCAAGAAATTAAATTTCTATAATGGGTATCTTTTTGAGTTAAAATATCCTAATAATTGTGAATTTGCTTTGTGATTGGAGGACTCTGTATTGGACAACACTGAGCTGAAAAATGTGCCTTCTTTTGCAGATACACATCCCCAGACTTCCTCTATGTCCGTTCCTGGTTGCCATGTATATTTTTTGCTGGTGGAATAACAATGGGCAATATTGGCAGGCAGCTGGCAATGGTGAGTCTGGAGGAGAGGGGTTGATTGCCTTCCAGTAAAAGTTTAAATGTACATATCATTCCAGCCAGCTGTCTGGTTCAGGGGTGTGCCGTGAGGTAGAAGTCAGCAATCTTTTCTTGTTGATGTACTTAGTCAGCTGATCAAACTGTAAATCAGAGCACACCCATGCTTTGCTCTGTTGACTCTGTTACATACTTTCAGGACCATGAGCTAAGTAAGAGCTCCTGTGTTTGGGGAGAAATCAGGCTGTCTCCAAAGTCTGACCTGCTCAGGGGACAGAAATTGCAGCCACCAGTATGTGCATGGAACTTAAGGAGATCAAACTTATCTGGGTGGAGCTATTTTATCACCCATTTTATAGAAAAATCACTTATCTTAAGTCTTCTTCACTAGTTATGTAAATTAATATTATTTTTTCAACTTCTGTTTTTCAGTATGAATGCAAAGTCATTTCAGAGAAGTCTCACGAGGACTGAGAGGAAGCAATATGCACCTTTTAAACAGGAAAATGACAAATGACTGTTGGAGGAGCATAAGGAACACTTGACTATGAAATTGCCAAAATGCAATTTTTTTCCCTTGAGTGGTATTCTTTACTGCAATCTGTGATTGCTGCTTCTATAGAAACCTTGATGTCTGATTTTGATTACTGTGAAGTTACAATAGTATGCAATATATTTGACAATATTGGTTCAATTATAGGATTCTTTTTTCCAAATCTAAACAGTTTACCATAAATTCCTGTCTGTCTGTAATGTTGCAGTGCCAAACTGAACCTTTGCACTACATTTCTGTAGCTGAAACTTCTTGATTCACTTTATCTTGAAAGTTTTGAGGAATGTGTTGTTAACAGCTAGTGAAAGACAGAAGGGGTTCATGTTTAGCAATGAAGATCTCTTTCCATGATGATAGCTCGTAATACCTGTATGAAATTTATGGATTACAGGTGACCTTTGTTGCAATAAGTAACTGATTTATACCTATTAACACAGTATATAATTCTTCTGACTCACATTACAGGTGAGGAAACTCAGTGCAGGTTTCATGGGTTATTGCCATAGCATTTCATTTGTCTGTGGTGTGTGCCCAGTATCACAGAAATGGAAACTGAGTCTGGAAACTATTTGCTGTTTTTCCCCTGGTATATCTAGCATCTGTGTTTGTTTTTGAATTCATGTGACCTGTGGGCAGATTCTGAAACTCCTTGTGTGCAAAACAGAATACACTTCGGGTCATTCTTGTACAATCCTTTAAGCTGATTTGTGTTGATAGGAAAAACACTTTAGGAAGTTTTTATTGCAAAATTTAATTCTGCTGAAGTAAATCAGCCACTACCATATAGTGTCATAAACCCCTCCATTATCAATGTTACTCTTGGTGGTCCTTGCCCACCCCCTGCTCTGTTGGCAGGGATAAGCAGGGCTGTATTTTAGGTACTGCTGGAGCCCTCATTGCTGTTACTGTGTCCAGGCAACCAGAAATGCATTTGTTCTTGTAGCAGTTTTCTGAGGTAAGGGAATGTTGTTTGGCAGGTGCCTGGTAGGACAGCGAGCTAAAATTGGCTGTGTGCTGAGCAGTTCCCTTCTTAAAAAGGATTTTAGTGTGTGACCCATATTTGGGGGCATACATGGAATTTTCTCTTGGCTTTACAGCTCCCTATTAAGACCATGAGCTGGAAGAAGTGAAAGAAGGCAGAAAGCAGATTTCAAGAGGACACTGCTAACCTGTGCCTGCAGTGAGTTTGGCATGGGATGTCTCCACTTTGTTTTCCCCTTCTGTCTTTGTTGATGATGTTTAAATGTATTTGTTTTCCTTTTTTGTCTTCAAGTACTGTTTTTTAAGTCTTCCATGAAAGGTTTATAAGACATGTGACAGTCACCTAGGGAGGCTGGAGTTGGTCCAAAGAACAAATAGATGTTTAGACAAGTTTTTATTAATAAATGTGTGAATGCGTTGTACACGAAGCTTGAACTAGGCAACTTTTTCAGTCTTACCTGCTTACCTCCAAGTCTGAAAAATGTGGAATGGGCACTTCCAAAAGCATTGTAACAAAAGACATGGTCAGAAAAGAAAAATTTCCTGAATGGGAAATTGTAAAAATAATAAACAGGCAAGTGATATGTGAAGACCTTGGTTCTGCAGCTCCACAAAGTGTCATCACCTGCAGCACACTGTCCTGGGATGATGTTTATGGAAAGCACCTACAGAGGCACTTTGTCCTTAGCAGAGGCAGAACATGTCTAAATAGATCCCTGACCAGAGATTTTCTCTTAATCAAACCATATGGCAATAAGAAGCATTTTATTTATAAAACCAAGAGGCTGGGCAGGAATGAAGGGTGAGTTTCTTTAGGCAGGTTCTGGCAATTTGCTGAAGAAGCTGTTGGGTCTCTCTCTTACAGTATTTCACCTCATGCACCTTCTTTACTTCAACAAATGGCTTCAGCTTGGTGGACAGTGTGAGAAGTTCCTGTTGAGTTATCAGGGCATGAGTGGCATAAAAATTCAGATGTTTCTTATCCTAACTGTAGGGAATAACAGGGTACCTCAGTAGCCAGTGTGCTGACGTGGTAAAAAATGTAGTTTCATCATGACCAACAAGTGTGTACAACTGAAGATGAGTTGTTTTTGTTACTCCCTTGGTGGTAGAACTGCTGTTACCAGTCTCAGTACTTACGCAGAAGCAGCCTTGTGTGTGTTGAAATGTGCAGTATGTGAGAAGTGGTTGTTGTGCATCTGTGGCACCCACTTTGCAGCACTTTGCACTCAGATTCAGCTAAACCTGGCTAGACTGTGCTGTCCGCTGACGTTTAAATTTCATTTTGGAAATTTTGAGCATGTTGTGCAAAGGCAGCAATCATCCAAAATAAATTTGGGTGGAGTCCTTTATTATATGTGTCTTACTGTTTTTATTCTTACTTGACTAACACCAGTACAGGATCACATTGTGGGTGTCCTGTTGTTTCAAACTGCTGTGATTCTATGGCTGATGTGTTCAAACGCTGAGGAAGGTTCAAGACAAGAATGCTGACACAGCCTTAACTTTAGTGGTGTGGACATGCTGCTAGTGTATAGCATGTAGTTATAACATTAGACTGTCTTAAAAATGTTGTTCAATAAAGAATGAATAAGGTATAATTTAGATACAACTTTAAAAGCACTCTAACCTCTTCACCAATTAACCCTTGTAAGGTCTATGCTTTTTAAACTGGCAAGTTGCTGTTAAAAGCAAAATGTGCATTAAACACAATTACAACCTTGATTGATAGGTTTCTTCTTTCTTTAAGAAATTATATTGATATTTAAAATACACTGAGTTGCCTTCTATCAGCAATCTTATAATAATTCTGACTCTTTAGCTGGCATATTTGTTGCACATCTGTATAAAAATGGTGAAAAAGAAGCAGGGAAGATCAAATCAGTGGTGATTCTATCATAATTACTATGCTGAGCAGCCTTGGAAAATCTACTCTTTTGAATCTGCAGTTGGAATAAGATAACTTCACCTCACAATACAGAAAATAGAGATTTAGATATAAGTAGCTACCATGGATATGAAAAAAAACCCAAAACACAAATGGTAGGGAAATTCATAATACATTTGTATTTATTAATGTTCTGGTCTGGATATGAACTGAATGTTACTCTGGTATTCACAGACTCCATTCATTGTGCTCATCACTGTCTCAAAAAAAATGTGATAAAGAGAGGTTTGGAAATCTAATGGAAAAGCATCCAGGCAGAGCTGAGGAAAGGATGGAAAGAGGGGGGTGCATGGGGGTTTGGGATGCAGTCCCACAGCAGGACAGCACCACAACTGAAAGCTGAAAGGAGTGCAGGGGGTGACTGGAAAAATCCTCAGTTTGTTTTGGCAACCTGTGGCCCAAAATTCCTAACTCTGCTGTCAAAATGCAGCATCCTGAGCATGCCATGTGCCTGACCAGGCAGGTTATAGCCAGGGGTAGAAATAACCATAATTTTGGATAGGAAGCACTAAGATTAGCCAAAAGCATGTGAGTAAAGGTGTTTTGCTGGAAACTCAACCTCTCCCTTCCATCTGTAGCCTCAAAGAATGGAAATTCCAGGTCCTTCCAGCCTGAGGGTGTCGAATGGAAAGTTACTTGGGTTTTGAGGGAATATTCCAACTGGTGAGCTGTCAGGCTCTTGAAGAATGCATCCTGTGCCT
Organism: Trochalopteron elliotii; assembly: GCA_024734555.1. Classification (NCBI taxonomy): domain Eukaryota; kingdom Metazoa; phylum Chordata; class Aves; order Passeriformes; family Leiothrichidae; genus Trochalopteron; species Trochalopteron elliotii. The sequence continues at coordinate 1,574,648 of JANPWX010000201.1, forward strand.
CTCATTACAACACGGCTGCTGTAAGCAGCTAGGAGGAGAGTAAACAAAGAAACTTTTCCTCCACAGCTCCTGTTCTTCCCTGCTGCCATCTGGCTGGGAGCTGCCACGGGGACCTGTGGGCACACACCAGTCCTTCCCTTTTTTTCTTTTCTGGTATGTAAGGAAGGAACATAATTCCACCAGCATCACCCCGGACATTTTGCATATGCTTTTTACATTTTGCAGCAGTGTTACTGATAATTCCTGATGGCAGTGGGTGAACAGAAGCTGTGGAAGTGATGTTGGATAGCAGATCAGTGCTTGTGAAAGTATGTGCACAGCTGGGCAGAGGGAACACGTGCCTCGCCGTGGGAATAGCAATCTGATGCTGTTAGTTCTGATGCCAGTACTAAATGCAAAGCATGAGTAATTTTGCTGCTTAATGTTCAGCACTAAACAGTAAAGGAAAGGTCAGTCCAACATGTTAACTGTCATAAAATAGTAAACACTCCTTTAATTGCTTCAGGCAGCCAGATTGGATTTTTGGTGTGTCTGTTGCCATGTTTTGAGCAGCGTGGTCCAGAGCCTTGTCCTGATTACCTCCTCCCTGGTCAAATGACAAAGCCTCAAATTAAAGGATAAACTTTATGCTTGGACGTTTCAGCACAACTGAGAGTTTGTGCTTTGAATGTTTAAAGCCATGCTGGGGAAGAAGTAGGGGATGTTTCTTGATCTGATCGGAGCTGAAATCCAGGTTGAAATGTACTTTGGCATTTTCTTGAGGTTTTCCTTTCTTGTTCTTTGGTTCTGAGGCACAGTTCAGTAGCTCCTGTTGGACATCTACATTTTATTAGCCTGCCCAGCAGATAGGAGGCAATACATAGGAACAAAAAGGATTGTAAATGGGCAGCTACTAATTTTCCTCAGGCCAAGCTAGTTGAGTGCTCTGTGTCCAGTGTGCCCTGTACATCTGTGTCAGATGGACAGCCCACAGCATTTCCAGACTGAGGTTTATAGGATTCACATTCTTTGCAGGCATCAGTTCTGCCTTGTCTTTGGCAAACATTCCCTGCAGGAGGTGACCTGTTGAACTGTAGGTTTGCAGGGATATGTGCACACATTGCAGAGCATTTGCATTGGCAAGGTGCACAGGTGTAGCCACAAGATCTGCCTTTATTACTTTGTTGGTAAAAATCCTGAAATTGTGCCTTTGAAACAAATATGGCAAAGTATTGAAGGAGAAATCTATATTTATAAATAAGTCGCTGTCTGAATTCACGATGTAGTTTGGCTGTTTCTGTTCTCTGATTAGTTCAGTGTACACCTTGTAACCAACATTTAGATATTTAATAGTTTTTGGTAATCAAACCTCAAAGCAAGATCTGTTTCACACAGTTACTGGGGGGAAATGTTTGCACTAAAAGGAAAGCTGTGAGGAACAGGGTTGCACCTTAATTTACCATATAGAAATTACGCAAGGAGAGCCTCCAGCATTTTCCATAATGTTGCAAGAAGGAGAAGGACAGTAATAAGTGATCGTTCTGCTTGTACCCTGGGTTTCAAAACAAGGGTAAGGGGAGGCCAGAACAAGCCAATAAAAATGCATTTGTATTGACTTGTTCTGATCTCAGCTGCTCTCCAAAGACATCACTTCATTGGCAGTGATCATCAGAAAGTGTTTTGGCTTGTCTGTTTTCCTGTATCCCAATTGTGCCAGTTGTTCCCTCAGTGACTAGGGATGCCTGGGGTGAGCCTAGCACTGCCACCAGGGAATTTTCATGGGAATACAGCTGTAGCAGCTTCTTGCTTAGATTGACATGTTCCATTTGTACTCTGTGAGAAACTGCTGGCCTGGCCCAGGGCACTGGTTGGTAAGGTTGAGGTAAAGTGAGGGATGTGACCCCATGGTGTTCAGGTGGGGTGAAAGGATGCCCAGTGCCTGTAAGGACATCAAGTACATGTGTTAATTGCAGGTCCCAACAATGAGCAAAGTTGCTCTGCAGAGTGCCATTTCTTGTCTCGAGTGGTGAGACATGCCATCAGTGTGCCAAACAGAGAAGAATGTGCTTTCTTCCTCCTCCTTACTCTTCCTTTGCACAAATACATAGGAGCTAAGGACAGTTAATCCTGCACTTGGAGCCAGGACTATCTATAGGCTGGGATAGCACTGAAAGACTCCACTGTTTCTGTTTAAAAACAAATGCTTGTTCTGAGCTGCACATCAAGTGCAATCACTGCTGAATGAACTGACATGCAAAGCCAAGTTCTCAGCCGGACTGGCATAACTCCATCCATTTCAGTGGATATGCAGCACTTCATGCTGGTTGGGAATTTGGCCCACTGTGTTTGAAAGGGACGAAATTGTTTAGACCTTACTTCTTTTCTCATCTGATACAGGTCAAAAAAATTCCTACATTGTGCAACATGTAAGAGCAGCACACCACAGACTGTGCCTTTCCCTCCTCTCTTTCAGCACTGATGAAAATTGTCATCATCCTCTGTGATTTGCAGTGTGTGCTTTTTATATGGGATATCAGCTCTTCAGGAGAATCAGATCTGGCAGAGCAGATTAATAATGATGCAAATACAAAATGTTGGCTGCTGATGAGCTTGTTGTCATAGATGCTTGCCACAATCCTGCTTTTTTTGGGTCCAGTATTTTGCTTGTAGGAAATTCAGCCGAGGCTTTGTGTTGGACCTGTGCCTGCTCTGATTAAACTGGGGAGAGAGAAATAATACTTCTTTGTGTGGTTTCAGAGTCCTCTTACCAACCAGTTTCCTCAAATCAGTCTATCAAGCAAAAATGGTGCTGGTGTAGTGGCTCGAAGATGAATTGAAAGATCCTGAAGATCAATGTTTTAAGGACATGAATCAATGAGGTGATGTGTCCACTGTGGGGATAGGTGGTATAACAAGCATTAGACATGTATGTAGGTAATAAGTGTAGAGGTGCAGTGTTAAGAAATAATGAAGCTGGTAGAAAGGAAAGTATATACCTGTTCTTGGAAATGTGGTTTTTTTCCAGGTAAATTCTGCAGACTTTGGTCGTTGTGCTGGTCCAGGGAATGAACTTTGGGACAGTGAAGAGCAGCAAGATGGGGGGGTCACTTGATAAGCTGGCTGGATACAACAGGGAATTCAGTTTAGATGTCAGGTCAAAATGCCCAGCTCAAAGACAAATACCAGTGGTATTTGTATAGTACACACATGGGCTTTTTGAGTTTTTTTTAATGTAAATTTACAGAGGAGAATCACCTGTAAGTACCAAAAGACAAAGAGAGGTATGACAGGTTGCTTTTGCATTCAACCCTTAGCCTCAGTGGGAGTAAACTTGAAGGTGTGAGGGAGAGATGTTTTTTTCAGACCCACCCATTCAGGATGCTTTTTTGCACCCCAAGTCCCTGGATTTGTACTGCATTTTGGGATGTGAAACCCACTGGGTTTCACCACTCTGGTTCAGCTCACAGGTAACTGAGGGTGGCTGTGTTGCTCTCACAGTCTGTGGCTTGACAAATGTGGTCCCTGAATCTGTACCCAGGCAATAAAATAATATTCCTGAAGCTGGAGGTGTTCCCCCATCAAAGCAAGGGCAGTGCAAAGGATTGGCCTCTTCTTGTCTGTGGTGTTTCCTCCTCCTGCCTTCCAAGCAGGATACCAGAGGTGCCCTGCAAGGGAAAGGGACCCAGTTGCTCCCAGAGCCCCCCAAACTTTCAGGGAAGTTTCAAAGGTATGGGGTCAGTATGTGCTTTCTGCCATCACCTGAATCAGCTTTTCATGGAATACTTTCACTTTGGTGAACTGTCAGACCCTGACAGTATGTGATTGCCAAGGTCACAGTAACTAATGAAACCCAGTGGGATGTGGTGAGGCTGGTCATGGAACTGCTGCAGGGCAGATTAAGGGATGGGACCTAGGAAGGGGTCTGTGCAAGTCACTCCTGATGTCTCTTGCACTGCTGCTCTGAGGTGCAGGATGGGATTTCACTGAGGAAGGACAGAAACAGGTGACTGATACTTGTAAAGACTAATCTTTATGGGATTTGATACCCTCCCTAGTGCTGACTGATGTTAAAAGGACTTCATGGGTGGGAAACCTTGCTAGAAAAATTGTTCTACTTGAGTCCACATAAATGGTGGCCAGTATCTGGTGTGTGCAATGAAGATGAACATATGCTCATCACTTTGGCATCTCTTCAATTATTAAGATTATTAACTTCATTCTGGTATCTAAAGCTCTTGAAGGCAGTATCTTATCACCAAATCATTGTTTCTCTGAGATGGTTCACAATGTTGTTTACCATGAGCACTCTGGCATCTTGTCGTTGATTAAAACAGTAACTTCCAACTTAATCTTGCTGTGAGAACAAAGTGCTTTAGATATTAATTTTCCTGCACTTTTTCAGTATTAGATTTCTCTTCAACACAATACTATTTTTAATTAATTCAGCTGACCCTTTGTTATGATTTCTAATGCAAAAAAAGCTGATTAATGCCCAGGCACAACACCTACTTTAAAAAAAAAAGGTCTGAATTTATTCTGGCAGACAGTTAACTCCTAAAACATATACCTTGGAGCACTTACATATATCCTTAGCTTTTGGGATGTCTTCATCATGCTGATGTGCCTGAGGTCTGACGTGAGTTGTTGGATGATGCCACCTCTGTTTCTGGGAGCAGAACGTGGGTTTTTTGAGGTATGGAGAGTCTGGGCCATGGTGGGACCTTGAAGGTGGTTGCAGGCAGAAGCTGTAGACCTGTCTGCTCTCCTTCTCCCCACTGGTTCGAAGAAACCCACAGAAGAGGTACTCTGAGCCAAGTGGTAATTGTACAGTTTTGATTTACAGTTATCTGAGTGTTGAGGGAAAAAAAATAGTTTCTTTTCAGCGCCGTCTTGTCAAAATGCCAAATGCTGCTTGTTTTTGACATTTTCAGCTACTGTTAAATAATAGTCTTGCTTCTGTCACAGCTAATGTTGACTTGAAGGCAGTTGTGCATTTCTCAACTCAAATGCTAAGCAGACAGGCTTGGGTCTTGACAAATTTTTTTCTGGGCTTGCCCAAGGCAACTAAAAATGAGTTTCTAGTTAATCGTTTGTTTTAAAATTCAAATCGGTGAAATAGGCAATTAAAAAAATGACAATTTTCATCAAAAATTGCAAATTAAACGTCTCTTTGCAGTCAGAGCGGGTTCAAGAAACTGCAATAGATAATTGCTATTTGAAATCAGTGAAGTATCCAGCATTTTAGGGCCATGAGGATTGTGGCTGTTCTGCCTTAGTAAACCTTGATTGATTTGGTAAATAAGCATTTCAACTTCTCTCTTTAAAATAAATAAGCAATTTTATTGCTTTATTGCTTACCCCTGTATGGGAGGTAAACAAGCTCTCGAGCAGCAGCCCTGTAATATCACGAGCCCAAGTGCCATCTGTCACCGAGAATTCTGTCCCTTTATGCACAATAGCTTCTTATGGCATTAGGTCCATTGTAGGTTAATTGATTAGCAGAGATCCTCCTTTCAGTTGTTCCTGCTTTTCTTCGCTAAAGGACCGTATCTCTCATCTCCATTTCCTTTTCTCTCTCCCGTATTAGCATACTAATCACACTGAACTCCCACTGCTAAAAAACTCTATCCATTCCATACTGGGGGAGGGGAGGAGGAATAAGCCAGCTTTTCCTGGGAGATTTGCGGATGCTGGATTTTTATGACGGGAGGAAGGGAGGAAGAGAAAAGAAGAGGTGGTGGCAGAGGTGAATAATGCACCACGCGGGCTCTCATGTGCCAGTGAAAGCCGAGCCTGTGGCTGCATAAATATTGAACACGTTTGAGAAGCACCATTAAAATAAATATCAAAGGCAGTGTTGCTCACACATCTGTTTCTCCTCAAATTTTGCCACAGCGCTCTACATTTGTTTTCTCTCCAGCTGTTAACACCTGTCTTTCTGTCAGTGGTAATAATGCAATGTTAGGTGGGCTACAGAGCTGACAGTGACATGAAAGAATTCTCTATTTTTGATGTAAGAAATTCCTTTTTCAAGATTAAAAAGGGCTCAGTGAACAAAGATATATCCTTGTGCTAATCCTTCAGAGCAGTGTGTAGAGGGTTTGTTGTTTTAGGGTGGCTTTTTATCAAACTACACAGAGTTGGGCTTGTGTTGCACAGCTGAACTTGAACTAGATGAGACATCCTACAGTGGGCAGCTACTGCTTGCCTTTGTAGTTATCATTTTATTGCTGACATGTATTCAGAAGGTTGTGTGTGCATGGTACTCCTCTCTCCATGTGATGCTTGTTATCTAACCTCATCAGAAGTGTATGCTGTGCGTTGATTGCTAGCAGAGAACGCACATCCAGCCATGATGTCTTCTTTATTTATCCCTCAAATGAGCACACTGCACAGGGCTGACTGAGAAAGTGCTTTATGCCTTTACTGTAGCCATCAGCAGAAGGGTCATAGGAAACGCTCAGCTCTCTTGGCATTGAAGATGAGATAAATCCTCAAATAATGTAAACTGAGAGAGCTCATTTAACTGTGCCTTTTTACCTAATGCAGAAGAAAAAGCTATTTATTCCTTTCAGGCTATGGAAACACATCCTGAGATTTAGGGCAAAAGCACTGATGAACCACACCAGAAATAGCCCAGGTAAGGCACGGGCTCAAGGTTGTTGAACCTGTATTTAGTCCTCATGCCACCTTCTCCTGCAAGGCAGTCCATGGGTGAAGAAGCTTCCATCCACTGTGGGCCTGTACATTTCCATTCATAATTCCTTCCTGTACCATAATCCATAGTCCCAAGGAGGAGAATATGGGTGAACTTTGCAGATCTTTCAGCACAGGTTGTTGTAGAGGGCAGTTTCCCCTGGGGAAGAAGAGAACGCTGGAAAAATGCCTTGGGAAACCCTCTTCTCAGTGCCATAAGCAAAAGGCTTATTGACAATTTCAATTGACAAATCAATTGACAGCTCTCTACACTAATTGTTACTAGAAAGTTCTCAGTTCTCTGTGTTATCATAGGTTGATTTCTGGTGCAAGAATTTTAATATTCTTAATTGTTGTGCCCCATTGGACCCTTCTCTCAGACCCACCTTAACTCCCCACCCACACCAGGTGCATAAGTACCCCTGTCTGACCCTAAATCCCACCTTTGGCATTTTGCCTTTTGCCCCTTGTGCTGCCTTGATCCAGTTTGATCCAATACAGTGGACACCTTATTGTTTGTTATTTTTGTATTGTTAAATTTACTTTTCAGACAACGGATCAAAGCTGTCTCTCTCTCCATTTAAGTTGCTGTCGGGCTGAGTCCCGAGGAAACTCAAAGGGGTCTGATAGTCTGGCCTCAGACTCCAGGAAGTTTCAGGGGTTTTTTTTTCTGCCTGGGTGACACCAAGCTGGCAGTCAGACAGGGTTTCTCAAGAAATTCCAGGGTGTGGCATGGCAGGTAGATGTCCCCAGGTTTGGTTTGTCTTTGAGTGGTAGGTACAGTTTGGTCAGCTACTTCGGCAATAAATTACTCTTCTCCTTCTCAAGGTCTTACATAATGATTTATGGGCACACTATTCTTTCATTAATAAATGAACTGGGTCAATTTTCAAAAATATGAACTTGCATCAAAATTTGCCACCAGGGAACCAAAACTGACCATGCAGCAAATAGCCCTCAAGGTCAGAAATTACCATCAGTGTTATCTGTGGGAGGATATGGAAGTATGAACCACATCATGGCCAGCCTCGCCCTGTCAGCCACCACTTGCAGGGCTTCAGAGGCATCAACCAAACAGGCAGCTCTGGGGCTCCCCAGGAGCATTCCAGGGAAGGATCCTTCCCTGAATCCATGAGCTGTAATGGTTAACACAGAGGGGCTGTGGCACCAGAGGCTACCCTTGGCACAGTGGCTGTGCTCCCCCACTGTGATTCCTTGTGCAATGTCTGTTTGTTCAGGCTTCACACAGGGATGAAACGTTTGACCCATTGTGCGAGAGCGGGTGGAGGAGAGGAATTTCCCCAAGAGCTCTGTGCTGGCTGAGCTCTTCTGCCATTAAAGCAGCGAGGGGGTTGGGGGGCTCATTGTTTTCCAACGGGAGAGGATTTGGGCCAAGGTTGAGCCCTTCAAAAAAAGTCCCATCCCAAAGATCTGCAATAATAGAAAATTGAACCCAACTGTTAACTCTGGAAAAGGGAGAGGATGTTATAGCATGAGGCACTCCTTCATGTTTTCACTTTGCCATAAGGGCTGCATGTGCTTTGGGGAAAGTTTCTTACAGGTTTACTGCAAACTGGAATATTTTCCACTGCCTGGGTAAAAATTCCGAGGTGCCAAAATCACCCTCAAGTCACCTCTCCCATTTTTTAAGTGCTGTTAGTGCTGATGGGTATCCGCAGTGTATTGGAGCTCCTGGTACCTCTCAGAAACTCAAATATTGTTCAAATTACAACCAGGATGTTCAGGGAGCAGAACGTCCCTTTCATAGCAGATGGCAGCAGCCCACAATGCCCTGTAATCAAAACATAAAATATTACTACTTTTGCATGCTGTGTTTGGGATGACATGCCAAAGAGTAGTTAGGTTTCATAGGCTCAGAGAAGTTTCTTCAGTATGAAATAAGTTGTTTGGAGGGTTTGGTTCTGGGAGGCTTTTTTGTTGTTGTTGTTATTACCAAATAGATCTGTCTTCAATCTGCAAGTGCAGCGGGTCTCTGAATATGGCATTGTCACAGAGGCAGCCTGGAAAAGCCTGTACTTCACTACAGCAGAGCCTGAGAGTTTAAAAGGTCTTATAAACCTGTTTGGGCTGACTGATTTGGCATTGCTTTAGAGGCCTTTGCCCTGGGAAAGTTGTAGGGTCTGGCTGCTTTGGGACAGGCGCCTGGAAGAGGAGGGTTGGTCTGATGTGACTTTAGCTGAGCGTGGCTCTGCTCCCAGATGATAAATGGTGCTGTACATGGAGTGTGCAGGAAAGAGCATCCTTCCTCCTGGAGACAAATTACTGCCTAGTTTCTGCAGGCTGCATGGTTGTGATTTTTCCCCCCGCTGTAATCTGTATTGGGAGTGATGTTATATAATGCACGATTAAAGACCAGTGATGACTAAGAAGGTAAGTGATCAAATATTTTACCCGAGACACATACACACATCATTTATCTCACTTTTCTCACAGAAGAAATTAAACCAGTTTCCTTAGCTGTTAGTGCAAGCAAATGAAAGCCTGGATTTGATTAAGCATTGATCCTTCTGCCTCACGTTCTCCAGGAGATGTTACTCAAATTTTGGGATAACAGCAGTCCTTGGAATGGCTCTCATCAAGTCCCAGTCCATATGGTTTCTTTTGTGGAGCAAAGAAATCAAATCACTTGGGTTATTCTAGAGATTGTAGTGTTGGGATAAGGAAGTTCTTATACTTGTTACAGAGACCTGCTGGCCAAAATATTCTCCTATCCTAGATGGGAAAACTCCTGATTTATGCCACCCTAGCACAGATAATTTTACCCAAATCACGACTCTGTTACACTTCCATTCTTCTGAATATGTAAGGCCCATACAGGCTCCCAGTATGAATGGTGAGCCATTACAACTCATGAAGCAAGAAAAACATCAGGATGGATGCCTTGAATGAGAGAAAACAAAGCCTTTTGTGCAAAAAATCTTCAGTATAAGATGGCTTCACATCTGCCCTTGGGCAGGGATGAGGATACTCCAGTCTTATGTCCTGTTCCCTGACCTCTCCTGGTACTACTCAACTGTTCTTTGACTTATTTGGGAAAGAATAAATTGGCATGACATCAACTTATTTCAACATCAGCACCTAAATCTGAAAAGCTTCTCCTCAGTGGGACATTCCCAGGGTTGACCACATATCCTGAAGTTTCTTCCTCTCTGTACCTTGCCAAGGTCTTTGTAAAACTAGCCTCAAATCCAGCCATTTTCCAACAGGATGACTGCAGCACAGCTGCTGTCCCAGCTCCTCCATAGTCCTGGGCCATGCAGCAGATTCTTCACACAGATGAGGAGAAACCCAAGCCAAGCAGCGAGGCACTTAACAGGAGCCTCACATCTGATATATTCATTTTTTAAGTGCAATAAATTATACATTTCCAGCCAGATTCAGAGCATTCAGTTTGCTCATCACAAAAGCCAGCAGCACAGCTGGCAACTGTCCCCCTGCCTCATATGATGGGAAAGGCTGTAAATAACCCCCTAGCCAAATTCCAGGTGAACAGCGTGGGTGTAAGGCACTGCAATCCTGCTGCAAACCCCACTGTGCCAAGGAGGGAGCCCAACATGGAAAAGGACAAGACCTTTAATGTCTATGCAGTAACAAATGGATTAGAGATGGAGTCAGCTGAATAGGAATTGAAAAATTTCCAAAATGTGAGGGTATTTGCATTAGTTTAAACTTTCGAAACTTCCCAAACCATTAATGTCCAGATTTTTTTGGACTTCTCTGGCACGTACCAGAGGAAGGTGTGTGTTGAAATATTTTTTCCAGGCTTTGCAACAGGTCCCCTCACACAACTGTCCTCTTGTCTTTTCCCTTCACAATGCTGGCATTGGGGCTGGTGGCATGCTGGCAGTGTTTGGTGAGCAGGCAGCCCTCGGCTTACAGAGGTGCTCACCCTCTGTGGGTTTGCTCCACTGAAGCTTCACTCTGGGCTGAAATATGAAGTGTTAAAAACTGCTGGTTCCCTTCTTCCAGTTGCGTTCCTGAGGGAAGTTCTGGAAGGTGGCCAAGCCCAATAGAAGGCAGGAACCTTGTAGCAGAGCAGTGCAGGGGGAGCAGCCTGTGCTGGGAGTGGCTGCAGCCGCCAGGAGATCGTGGTGCTGGCCGGCCACGGGGAGAGGAGCAGTAGCACCATTTCCTCTGCTCTCATCACCCATTCCTGTGCCTCATTTGTTTTCTCTGTCATCCAGAGTCAAAACATGGGATAACAGCTCTCCACCTCTTGGGGAGGAGGAATGGACACTCCTGGCCTTGCGCTAGGGAATGGCAGGAAAAGGCAGGGAGAGGGAGCAGAAGGCAGGAAGATGTGTCCTCCCTACCTTTACTGCAGGCATCCAGAGCACAGATCCTCTCTCCCTCTGCACATCTCCTCACTTCCACTAGAAAACCTGACCCAGTGGTAGCACACTGCTTTGGGGCTGAAATGCTTATGGAAGGGAGGAGCATGTTCCACTTAGTTATACCAAGAATTTATGTTGGGGGGTGAGGGAGAAGGGAAACTTAATTAAAATTATGCACATAGAAAGATGAAGGAGAAACAAGTAGCAGTTGTGGAAGACTGAAATGCATGAGCTCCAGTGTTCAGAGCCAAAGGTACACACAAAAATACACTTCAGTGATCAGAGCCTTTGACAAGCTTGAACTGTGTGTTAAACAAAAAACAGAAAAGGTCACAGAGACATTAATGAAAAGGTATTAGTCAAACAGACATGCTTGTGTGGAGGTGGCAGAGCCTGCAGGGTGTCAGCTCAGACAAGCACTGTCTGTCCGTCCTGCAAAGGGAGTCTCACTCCCTCTTTTGAGGCTCTGTCAGTACCAAGGGCACTTTGAGGCAAAGGAGGGTTCTGAGCTGTGAGCAGGGCCCAGCTTCAGCTCTGGAAGGCTGCAGTGGAGCAGCCTTATGCTGTGTGAATTGTTGTCCTGGAGGGGAGCTCAGGCAGGTTTCAGTCACCTTGGAGGGGATTCAGCTGATTCACTCGTGCCTCACTCTCCATCTGCCCTCCCCTGCAGATGTGGGGTCCCACACCAGCCATCCTCCTTCCCTGCCAACCCCACACCCCTGTCCCAGCTGCCCAGAGAGTCCCACCTGGCACTAGAGACTGATGTTTCTGCTGCTGATCTTCACCCTCTGGGCTTTAATTCCTCCACATACACATTGGCAAACTGAGCCTCCCTCCAAGAGCTTCTGGGAGGGGTAATTCAGGAACAGAGGGGAAAGGCTTTATGGTCTCCAGTGCAAATTACCACTCTTAAGAGAAACAACATGCCCAGATTCTGAGATAAGTGGCTGTTTTGCTAATCAGAAAATGGCAGCAATGGGTCTGGATGTAACTGGGCTCCATTGGTACTATCTGGAATAACAGGGAATGTTATAACCTGGAAGGATGTTGCTAGGGCTGTGCCAGAAAGAATCTTAGTACAGATGTGGATGAAATTTAATCAAAATATTTTAGGGTTGAAAATCATGCTGCTATTTTCTTTCTCATCTGTGTTTTAATAGAGCCATTTTTCCCTGGAACCTGGCCATCAGTTCTGTCTCCTGAAGCCACACTGAGCCAGATTCTGTTTGAGACACACATGAGATGCCATGAAAAACCCTGCCCCAGCCACTGGGCTTTATGATATGGAGGCACCTGGAGAGGTTTCTCCTTTTTTTCCACATGGGATGTTTTCACTGTACCATCTCCAAGAAAGCTCAGCTCTGGCTTTGTCTGGCTCTGCCTTTCCTCAAATATGCAATACATCACCTGCTCCACTGTGTTTTGTTCACAAAATGGGCAATTTTCTTTGTTTTTCTGGTGGAAGTATCTACCTGGATTTGATGAACAGGGATGAGATTTTCAACACTGGACACTTCAATGCTGCAGAGCCAGTGCTTGAGCTCTGAGAGGCAGCAAGTTCTGACCTGTCCACAGGGAAAATCCCTTCAACACAGGATGCTCCATCAAAAGGAGAGGGCACGTGTTTCTTGAGGGAACAAAAATACGTGTGTCTGATACCTTCCAGTGGGGTCTCAATACTGAAATGGGCTGGAAGCAAACAATGAACTTTTGAGGACTTTTAAACTTTTTTAAAAAGTGCAGGCAGTATTTTTGCAGCCTGGGCTCTTTCAAGAAGTTCAGTTTTCTTCCTTGGACTATGTGCTAAAAAGCATTGGCTATGGAATTTAAGCCACTTTTATCTCATCAATGCAGTGTGTTATTTTATGTATCTGAATTATTCCAAGATAACAATAAACCTAGGTTTTTCTATAGCTTGTCATAATAACAAATGCAATTTTAAACAAGTTTATTTCTCTAAAAAAGTACATCTAGTTTAAATTAAAATTATATTTACAATCCAACTGGAGCTAGAGTTCCAGCTGCTGTGGAATCCAACTAATTTCTAAAGCAAGGAAGTCCTAGGGATGAGTTTTTTCAATCATTAATTAATTTCAGCTTACTTTCAGTCCAAATGTGTTTAGCTTGAGCTTGCAGCTACCAGTTCCTTCGGTACCTCAGCCTGTTGGCCTAAAGAGCCCTCTGCTGTCAGAATTACCTCTCCTGATATTACGTGTAGGTGATAACAAAACTATTGCTGAATTTTCATTTTGCTGAATTACCCAGGCTGATCTTTGCACTACAAAGCAGGTTTTTCCAAAGGCTGAATCATTTCCTTGGCTCTTTTTTGGAATCAGTTTCAGGCTGCCCAGTGTCTTTGCTGGTTTTGGCAGGCAGGGAGCCCTGGTCCCTCTCTGGAAAGGCACAGGAGGAGGGAAATGGTACTGGTGGGACAGCAACTCCAGCACAGCTGGATTTCACTGGAGATAAAAATGGGCAGGCTGATAATATGTCAGCCTTGCCATTTCTTCAAGTGTAATTTTTATTTACCATTTGGGCATTTTGTTGAAAGAAGAGGCTGAAAAACTTTCTGCTGTGGCAAGTTCCTTGCAGACTAAAATTTCCCAATCTTTCCTTCTCTGAGTAAGCCCAAAGCACTGTCCAGCAGGACTGCAGCTAATGAAACTTTTTAATTTGAAAATTAGTGGTGAAGGAAAAAAAAGTGTTCTTTTCAAATTAAAACCTCTGTTCTCCTCTTTAACAGAAGGATGGAAATTGGTGGCATGTGAATTCATGGCATGTGTTTCCTATCATATAGTCTCTGGGAGAAATAAAAAATAAGTGAAGGGGAAGTAATTTATTGTGGGGGCCTTAGAAAACAGTTATGGAGCTCTTTTCATACTACCTTCAGTAATTACACATGAAAACATCATGCACATAGTATAAAATCTGTCAAGTAATCAGATGCTTAGCTCTAATTCCCCATGCCTTTGGGGACTGCTGTGAAGCTTCACCTCAGGATCAGAGGTGCAACCTCCTCAGGTGTATGAGGGACCACCTGTATCAAGAGAGGTCTCAACTCCAGTGGTCTGAAACCAGCTCCCATAAGTACAGGAAAGGCAAATTCCCCAGAAATGTGCTCTGTGACCCACACATGCCCTGTAGGTAATGTGGGCTGTGCAGATTATTTTAAGGTGAACTTTGAAAGAGTTCAGAGCAGTTTCATGCTGTGCGTGACGTCCACCAGTCAGGGTTTGCATTGTGCTTGTAGGAATCCTTGCCTTGCAAACCTGCTAGTTCAGCCTCTGGCACAGAGCCCTACATCACCACTACCCTGTGTTCACCTAACACAGCACCTGAGCTGTCCAGGTAAAAGTTATAATTCATCTCACCTGGGTGGCCTAAATTGAACTGGAATGACACCAGCAAACTCTGAAGATTAGAAAATACTGGGAGCCAGCTAAAAGCTCAGTAACTTCTGGAAGAATTTCTTTCTACTTTTTTTTTTTTTTTTTTTTTAACACCCGAGAAACTTTTGCATTTATGTTAGGGTTAGCCAAGGCATATCTGAACTGTAAAACTTTAATATTTTCATGTCAAAAATGATTTTGCTAAAGTTAACTTTCCCCATACTTTGACTTATCAGTTTCAGTCGTGGTGGTGTGCATTTCAGTTGAAGTTTTATTACATTATGTTGGCAGCACATTATGTTTTTTACACATGGATTTGATTGAGAAATGAAACTGGAATAAGAATGAGGTAGCAGCAGCATCTGCTGGGAGACGCAGCTAGTGCTGGTGTCAATCAATCTGATTGATTAAATATGGTGGCACACATTTTATTAAAACAAAATGCTCTCCCTGAAGAAGACTATTATGCCAACATAATACACAGCTTTCCTAAAGAATATTGCAAAAGAGGTGGTCTGTTTGTGACATACAATGCTTGTAAATAACTGGGAAGAGCTGAAGAGCTCAAATTACATTGGGTCGCTCATGGAAACAGCTATTTTATTTTTTTGGCATATGGTAGCTGGTATTGTTGCCTTGGCAAGATCAGCAGCACTGATGGAAGTTGAATTATTGTGTGGGACCACAGAGGGTTTTATGCACTCGCTGACGCTCTCGAGCAGGTCTGAGGTTTAAAGTGTGCAGTGCCTCCAGACCAGGGTGCAGGACAGGGCTGGAGACAGAGGCTCTGCCTGCCCACCCCAAGCCTCCAGCATGCTGGAATTCATTCCCAGGCATCCTCCTGGCTCTCCCTTTGCAAGGATGGGTGTTCACAGTGCCAGCCTGACACACCAGCTCCTCTGGGAATGGACGGACACCGAAGGCATGAATCCCTGCCCTCCCAGGGGCAGACTTCTCCACCTTGCCTTCCTCTCACAGGAGCAAACAGCCCCTGCACTTCAAAATACAGCTGGTGGCAAAAGAAACCATTTCATGGTGCATTCTCTGCTGTCCCCAATGAAAGGTCAAGAGAAACAATGACTCATATTCCTTGAGATGTGCTCGGAGGCTGTAGTGGTGGAGAATTTAGGACACAATAAATCCTCACAGTGTTTCCCATCCTCCTAAAATTATGGGTTCTGCTGGGTGTTTTAGATTCCAGTAGTTTTCCACTAGATTCACTTGGGCTGAGGTTTTTCCCACTTCCACTTATATTTTCCACATTAAGATGAATTATGAAAATTCTTAACCGATGTCAATATTTTATTCCCTTTCCTCCAAATGTAGACATTCCTAATTGAACATAGGTTTCTCCTTGCTACATTCATCCTCACTAAATGTATCCAAATAATATTTGCTTCAGTAAATAATATAAATATGAACATCTGCACCATAGAAGAGTGCAACATCCAACTCTTCATGTGTGATGACTCTGGGATCAAACAAGTGTGGAATGTACATGGCACTGCAGGAATAGAAATCCATATAAATGCACAGGGGTAGAAGCATAAAAGACATCAGGTTTTGGTTCACTCCCTTTTCATTTTTATTGCTGGGTTTTACATGGTACCTCCTGTGGATCAGCTCTTCTAGTTGGAGTGCAATTCCTTGTCCTTATAGTAACTCCTACAGATCTCCTCACCTAGTTTTAGAGCAATTCCTCATCCTGTTTTATTCCATTAGGGGGAAGCAGCCTGCTCTCTGTGCCCTGATGTCCAGGTCCCCTCAAACCCACAAGCTGCTCCCCAAGCATGGCTATCTAATTCAGGGAAATACTTTAGTGGGTGCTAGATTTAAAACCAAGCTCAGCAGAGAATCTCAGCATATTTAATGTGATGACTTCAAAACAACCTGAATTGGCTTAGACAATATCTGTGTTGAATTTTTAATGGCAGATTCAGAACTATTTTTAAGATCCTACTGTTATTTCTCCTGAGAGATCTTTTCTTAGCAATCTAAGTAGAAAATAATAATGAGGAAAAAAAACCCTTGCTAGGCAACCTCTTCAATATGCAGATGGTTTCTGCAGTGACACTTCTGCTGAGGCTAATCTTTCAGGATTGAGATATTTTCAGAAACATTCATTTGTGGGTTTTATTTTTTTTTTTACTCACAAAGACACAGCTTTGTGTACAAGCCTTTTCTCCATCCACACCCACTTATTTGGTGGTTTTGAGGCTTGCAAACAACTTTTGGCATGAAAAGACATTGCTGTTGTACTTTGCAGACCTCAGAAATGTAGCTAATGATGGTATTTGTACTTCTGCCTTCATCCTTCATTTCATCATGGAGCTCATTGGCTTTCTTAAAAGTTCACTACCACCTGCATTGTCTTAACTTGCAAACTTATCCCAGTGCAGAATTTCTCTGAAGAGCATCAGGGCTCTGATCATTACCATTTTACAGTAGGAAATGGTGTATTTTCAAATATCCACTCAAAAAGAGTCACTGAGGTCATTCTGGAAACATCAGTCCTTGGCAGGTGACTCGTATTTTTTTCTTCTAAGTTAGTTTCCTTTCCTCCCCATTAATCTTCTGTACTCCCCACCTTTGCAGGAGCTTCTCCATTTAGTTTCCTTGCTGCTTGGATGCCCCTGGGCTGGGAGACTTTCTGGTTTGTGGTGCTTACATTGTCATCCTGATGGAGAAACCCAAAGGCAACATAATCTCTGGATTTATGGTTAATGTGCAAAGACAGGACAGTGATGTGGGCTTGGGGGAAAAGCCTCAGGTTTGCTGTATGAGCAGAGGAGAGGATGGTCACTTCAGACTTCAGTAAGCATCTGAATTAAAGCAAATGCAGTGACACCACCCCTTTTGATATTCCCTGACAGTGCAAAAATGAAGATTGACATAAGAATTTGATTTCATGATAAAAATGCCAGACTGCACAGCAGTTCAAGAGCACTGAGTATCCTGTGCAGGTGTAACTTGCAGCCATCCCCAGGAGCAGCCGGGGCAGCAGAAATCACTTCAGCCATAATGGTTAAATAACTGAGAAACATGCATCAATTTTTAAGTAGCATAGAGTGAAATGTAACAGCTCCTAAAACATTCAAGAGCAGACTAAACATTGCTGAAGGAGTGAAAATAGCATGAGACATTATCAAGCCTTTTCTTTAAATCTTCATGAATCTGCCAGTTTTACTACCAGAGGTTCACAGTTACAATTGTTAACCCAAAATGCTCACTAATAACAACAGAGGTGCATAATAGGACTTTGGTCCATATTTTGACACAGCTGCAGATGCTGGTATGGAAAGACTTTAACTTGCTGCTGGCTATGATTAGCCTTAAAGGAAATATTTTGTAGAGTGGCTCTATGAGATTTTAATCTCCTGATAGCTATTGAAAGTTAATAACATATATGAAAACATAACTAAAATGCAGTGCTTACAGGACAAGGCACTGATCTGTGTTAGCTAAAGTAAGTAACATCTGCTCTGGGGATCCTGACCAGAGAAACAGCATCAAACTGGGACCTACTGGCTTCTGCACAATCAGGATTTTGCCTCTTATGGACTGGATAAAGACCATGTTAAGTACAAACATTTATAAGACTATTAAGCAGTTCTGTGCTGGATCACCACCACATCTCAAGTGCTTTTGCTGGGCACAATGGATACCAGCTTCTCTTTTTCCCTTCTTAGGACTCAGAAGACATTTCTTGATAAGGAAAATGCCCTTGAACAATGCAGTAGGAGGGAAGACCAGCTGGAGCTCTGCTTTGTGGTTAGTTATATTTTGCAATCCTAAGTAGCTGTTTGCCTATGTCTATATTCATTAGACAGGGATTTAAAGCAAAAAGTACACCATTCATTATTGTTACCGCAGCACAGACCTCCACAGCCAGCCCTATCAAATAATGCAAACCCAGTGAACAAACAACCAACATAATTTACTGTCAGCTTCTGTAAAAACCTGGGAAAAAATCTCCACAGCCCAAAATATCGTGGGTGGTTTTAACAACGTTGTCCACAGTGCATGAAATGCAATATTTTGGGGGTAGTAATTGCTGTTATTTAAACCTCAGAAAGCCACAGATTTATATTTGTTCGGTTTCCCCTTAAGCTGGATAATAAATCTATACAGCCTCTTCTGGGTTTTTTTTTTTTTTTTTTTTTTGTGTGTCTCTTTTTTTTTTTTTCAATAAAGGCTTTTGAGATTATAATATCTGCCTATATCAGGTTTGGGTATTGGAGTTTGGTTGATTTTGTGGGGTTTTTTTGGTTTGGTTTTATTTTATTTTATTTTATTTTATTTTATTTTACTTTACTTTACTTTATTTTACTTTATTTTATTTTTAGAAATCACAAAAAATATTTTAGCAGGTGAGTTGTTCTATATGGAGCAAATTCTGTCCTTAGACATCCCATATGTACCGAAGATAGCACCACAGATACATATGCAGAAACCAGCAGTCAATTTTGACTCAGAAGATAATACACCAACTGTGTATTAAGTTTAATGTAGATTAATGTGAGTTGCTTTCCTTTGCATGTATGTACACAGGTACAAATAATTAAGATTAATTCCACTGGATATAATGGCCTTCACTGTGCACGGTGCCATAAAATTCTTCTTTAATAGCTGTTAATTGGATGTATTTACTTTGATGGTGGAGTCCTGATTAGTCTTGTTACCCTACAACCCCTTCCCCCTCCCTTTGCTCACTTTTGTGCTTAGGAAAAGATTTATATTAAGGGAATCACAGCTATGCAGTTTATTAGCAGAAAAAATCAATACCTGTATCTGTTTACATATATTAGAGATTCAGCCAAAGAGGGGTGCTCTGCATAATATTTGAAGAGTAAAGATGATGAATGTTTTCATTTTTGATTCTTTTCCCCATGCAATATCTTTACTGGTAGTGGCTCAGATTTCTTACTCCATTTCTTTTTTTAAATCTCTTTTCCTTCTATGGCTTCTGCACTGAACCTGAGGAATTTCTGAGTGGTAACAGAAGGACTTCAGTACCTTCAGCAAGTTCCAGCTCCAGGATGCCAGGCAGATGGCTGAATTTGGGAACTGCTTCCATACAGGGATTCCGTGTGGGTTTTTTTCTGGAAAACAGTCAGTAATTATTTTTTTTCTCTGAAAATACAGTAATCCTAAGCATAATGGACAAGGCCTTCCATGTGTGCAAATCAGAACATCTTCACTGAAATCTAGGTGGATATTTGATCTGCGCTGAAGTCCTGGCCCTAGTTTTTTAACTAGCTTGTTTTTAACAATGATGCTTTGCATTTTTAATCTCCCAAGAGCACAGCTCTGTTTATGGAATTAGCAAGTGATGAAGGAAGAAGCCCAAGGTACAGCTACAGCCAAGGTCTGTGTCCCAGAGCTGGGCTCCCGGGCACAGCTCCCACACTCTCACCCTTGCTGTGATGTGTGTGGAACCATGGACAGTTTTCCTGGGACATCAGCCTGTGTGTACCAGGCAAGTTTTTCTGGCTGGAGGCATTTTATGTACCTGAGGCAGGCCAGCCAGCCACGAGCTGTGACAAAGCCAGGCCTGGCCCCTCCTGCGCCCCTCCATCTTCGCTATGGATTTCTGCTCCAATGACTTACCAACACAAATCATCTGCACCATTTTGTCACTAATGTACTGGTTCCTTTACTCGTGTGAGCATGAACTCACCAGCTCACCCTGTTTCCTTCTCCTGGTCATCTCACTGAATGGAGCAGTGCTCTTCCCTTTCCCTCCTGCCCCTTCCCATCTGCCCGGAGCCACTCGACACTGTTGGGGCACAGTCACACACTTTGAGGCGGTTTGCACCCTAACAAATATGTTCTCCCTCCAGGAACACTTACATTAAATGTCTATGGGGCTGGTCTACTGCCAGGAAAGCTTTGGTGGGACCTGGAACAGCTGAGGACACACTTTTTTTTGCCTTCCTCCTCCTCTGCCCTGTGTTTAGTGAGTCAGCACACTCCAGCATCCAAATGGGATTCCTAAAAATGAACGGGTTATAAATGACCAACCTGATTAAAAATTACTGCATCAAGCTCTCCACAGAGGACAGGCTAGCACTGATACTTGCATGAATCACTGCTATTTATGTCCTTTAATTAGGAAAATTGCTGCACAATGCAGGTTTTAGAAGATGTCTTCTGACAGATCCTCAGGGCTCCCTCTGATTTTATCTCTGCATCCAAGCCTGCTGCTTATATTATTTGGATCTCTTACTGCAGCCAGAGGAAGTCCAGACAGGGCCAATTCCTAAAGTGTCTAAATGTGAGAAACCCCATCATGATGCCCAATTACAGCATCGTCTGAGGATCTGATTGAACGATTTGGAGACTGAAAGAGCAAGTCTTTTACGAGATTAATAATCTACGGAACATTAACATGTAATTCTCTCCCCTCTTCCAAAAAGGAAGAAGTCTGCATAATAATGGCAATTATAAGAAAAGTTAAAAAAAAAAAAAAAAAAAAAAGAGAAGGTCATTTATTTGGAACCACTTAAACATGCTTTGCAATTATACATTTATTGTCAGCGTAAAATGAACAATTCAGAAAAAGCTGGGTGCGTATCAGCAGAAGCAATTAAGAAAGGTGTTTATTTTACTGAGAACTCACCATTTCAATTTCAGGAATAGAGCCCTATCACTGACTTTGCACTTGTTTTATTCATGCTTTTAATTACAGCCCATTCCCAAACTTGGCTGTATCAGCCCTAGGCAAGGCTGTGTCTCCAAGCACTTCTGCCTCAAGTCCCCTCTGGCAAAGGAAAGGTTAAAACCAATATTTGTAGATAAAGAGGTAAACATATTTACATTCAGTTTTTCACACTTTATGCATATGTCATGCAGTGAATAGTTTTAGAGGTGTGTTTGTACTATCTCTCCAGAATTTTTACAGTCTGCAGGACACAAAATCTCTATAAAGTGACTTATTGAAATAGAAGCAGATTGGTAAAACCGTTTCTCTCTTATGAACTGTGAAGAATGATCCTCTAAATGAAATCAGGAAGGAACTGGACAGAATCTTGTTTAATGGTGTGACAAAATGAATCACAACTATTCCAAGCATCCATCACTGCTAAAAGAGGACCACAAATGATCTGTGAACTACTATATATTGATTACTCATGTACTACAAGTGTCGGATTTAATGTTCACACACCATGGAAAGGCGGCAGGGACAGATGGTGCCTTAACTCTTCTTTGATAGATTTTAATGGTGAAATATTGATTTCTATCTGGCCAAGGCCTGTTGTTAGGGGCCAAAGTCATTTGTTGGGTATAACTGGACACCCAGTCTGCTAGGGGTAATCAATCATTTTTGGCAAGGCAGGTGAAATTCTGAAGAGAAGCACCTTGGGTTCCCAAACTGTGTCGAGACGAGGCTGAGACCAACATTTGCGCATGCACGCCCCCTCCTCCCCCCACACACGCATACAAAAAGGCTCCATGAAATTGTGCTTGTAAAGAATTATTAATGATAAGACATGTTTACTGAGGAGAGTCACAGCGAATCACAGCTGACATGAAATAGTCTGGGAGCCTCGGAGAGAAAATGAGCTTCTCGCTAAAAGGGACTATATTTTATTTAAACATCCGTCTAGGGCTGAAAACTCAGGTAATCTGTTGTGTTACAAGCCACTGGCTGTTCTTGCCATCCAGAGAGATAACAGTGAGGAGCTAATAGGAACACATCAATCACAATCAGGCTGCAATTCCACCGGTGTCTCCTCTTCCCAGCTCCTTTTTAAGCTCCTTAATAACGATGATAACATAGTTCTGGGCTTGCGAGAGGGTTTCTTCCCTTTGAGGGTCATATTCATAAAGCGAATGGCTTGCAAAGTCAGCATCTCACTCCTATGGAAAGGTGGGGGCTGAGCAGAGGGAAGGGGTTTGCAGGTGGGAGGGGTAGGGGGGCAGGAGGGGGTGGATTTCCCCTGGCAGTAAATCCGTGGACGCCCCTCTTTCCCCTGACAAGCCTTCCCATGAGAGGATTCCTGTTCAGAAGCAGGCAGGAAAGGGTAGGCTCTGCCCAGATGTGCCCCAGATGTGGAAACCAGTTGAGGCTGATTTTTCGTTTAGATTATCTTGCTTACCTAATGATTTTTGCTTCACTGCTCAGCTCGATTGTGTTCACTAGGACGGCAGGCTATTAAAATGTCAAGGTGCATTGAATTGTTGTTATCAAGGAAAGAGACCTTTCCAATCAGCCCGTGTTCCCCAGGTTGCATAAAGGCGAAGAAGGGATTGGAGGAGGAAGAAGGAGACCTTCCTCATCCTGGGGAGTGGGGGCAGAGGTGCAGTGTGGGGTGTGTGTGAGTGTGTGTTTCTGTGTGTGGGTGCAGATGTGTGCCTGCTGCAGTACAGGTGGTAATTAAAATGCCATCTTTTATAACAGGTATTAGACACTTCTCTCGTTCGTATTTACAGGGAGAGATGAAACTTCTCCCCGTTGTGCTTTTCACTGCAATCCTTTTAAAGAAAATACTGGGAGGAGGAAACTTGTGTGGTTGAATCACTGGCCACGCATACTAAGGAGCTGCTGAGCTGGGCTGAAGGAGAAAAACAAAGGCAAATGCCTTCCTCATGTCTGCACCTGCCTTAAGGCTTGATAAGAAAATAAGTTCACTGACCTACTGGGAAAAACACTGGAGATTGTCCGGTATCACAATATTGAACAACTGGTGACAGGATGATACAAACCCAGCACATTTGAAGACACAAAAATCCCCTACCTCTCGTCACCAGCACCACCTTGTTCATATAATTGCAGAACAGTTTATTACACAGAGGCACATCAGATATTGCCACAGATCGATTTTTTTTCTTTCTTCTCTTGTAAACTATACCGTACATCATATTGGTTGGGAAAAAAATATATTCTTTGGATTTACTTCTCTTTGTTTAAATCATCTCACAAATATTTTGCTTTTTGCCTGTCATTTCTCTTTCATTTTCATTCAAAAAAGCTGGCTTTGTTTTTGCTTGTGTTCTACAGTTTTGTAGAATAATGACATCTATCCCATCCTCCATGCATCAAGCATCATTGATTGCCCCAAACATCATTGTCACTACTGGGTGTTCATCTTCACACTTGCCACTGGCAGGTCCCTCATCTACTTTCTGTCTCACACGTGCCCCTCTCCACAGCTGCACACTCACTCACAATAGGCATGCTCACTTTCTCTTTTTGCCTAATGCTCATTCCTGCTGCCCTGCTCTGGCTCTGCATCTCCTCCTCACGGGCCCTCATTTCTCTCCCTCCAGCCTCGTGCTGCTGTGAGAGTCCACGAGCACAAACCGCTCAATTCTGCGGCGAATTTCAGCTTGGTCTGAAAACCAGGACAAACCAAATCCTTCCATCTTCTTCCACACTGTCTACACTGACTCATGCAAGTTCCTCTCAAAAGATTTGATTCCTCGACATAGTCAGGCACATGGAGCAGAGAATACTGAAAGGTCTACAGAGGAGTCTTTGCTAGTCCTGCAGTGCTAGTGGAAAAGTGGTACATAATCCTCCTTTCTCACCATGATGTTGCTCCAGCTGGCCTTAATTTTTGCCCTGCCCTACATTTCCATTCTCGTGTCTGTCTCAGGGCTTGTCTCCATGGAAAAATTACTGCACACAAGGCTGGGATGTGAATTAATAGCACATCCCTGCAGCGAACATTGCAGGTACAGTGAGGACTTGTGTGCACAAGGACGTTACTGTGGAGGCAGCCAAGGTGTAAATCTCCTCTGTCAGGGCACCAGCTCCCCCAAACACACTGCCAGTGCCTGCATAGCCCCCGCAGGCTCAGCTGAGCTCCACAAACCCAGTGCCCATACAACATTCACAGCACATGGGCTTTTCAAACAACAAGAGCCTGGGCAAATTTGCTGGTGTGCATCAACCCATACCCGTGGTCCTGAGAAACTGTGAAGTATTTATTCTTGCAAGTTGTTTGAGGGGTAAGAAAGTGGTATTATTAATTTAGAAAAGGGAAACCAAGGTGTGTAGGCTCATGAAATGCCCAAAGCCCTCAGGTGCTGGGATCCAAAGTGCCTTCCCTGAGCACATAATAAAGTGGATAGTTGAGAGTAGAAATTGGCATCCAGTCATTGAATGCTGTACCCTGGTTATTAGTACTCTAGTTATTAGGCTAGCTTTCTTTTCTCCTATTATTTTTTTTCTTGTCTCCTCACTGCTCCTTTGAATATCTAGCAGTTTCCATGTTGTTCTTGCAGACCAAAGCTTCCTCAAGGAGCTGGTTTTGACTCCACCACCCCCAGCCCAGCCAGAGGAAGTGAGGCTCCTCCGCTCACTTACCAAGTCAAACAGAGTGGCACAGGGGTGGGACTCACTCTTGGTACCACACAGGCCTTCAGGCTGACTCTGCTGCCAGCCATGATGAGTCACCACACTGTGGAGGAAGCGGGAAAGGATTAGATTCAACAATTTTTAAGACTCTGAAGTGGTGCTGGTCAAGTTTATTAGGTATGGAAAAATGTGTGATGATGCTAAGCTGCAAGAGAGAAGTGCTAGTGCTGGTAGGAAGCTCATAGTCAGTAGGATTAAAACATATGAGTCCAAACATCATATTCAGGAAATTGTCACAGGCTGAAGTGTTCTAGTTGGAGGACATAGATGGACCCAGAATGACAAAGGAAGGTAAGGAGAGCAGCACAACTGAGACCATGAAACTTGGAAATAGTCATAGATACAGATCTAAGCAAGGATGTGAGCTGGATGTCAGTCAAGTGCCTCACAACAGGAAGAGCTGCACCTCTCTTTTATGTTCAGTCTGTATTCTGATCCTAATGCCACAGCCTGCCCCTCTAAGGCTAGCTGGGCTAAAAGGCTTGTTTTCCCTTCTGAAGCACAGAGGCTTTTCTTTTTATGGCAGGATGAAATGGATGGTGGCAGAGAAAGGATGAGCTCACAGTATCTTTTGATGAAATGTCACTACTAGACTTTCCAGCTACCTAAACCCCCACAGTCTTTCCAATGCAGCAACGATTTGCTGTTCCTGCTGCTCCCACACCTCTCAGTACAAAAACTTCAGAGGCTTTGCAAAACCTTCAAGAGGATCTAAGTTTCAGCACCAAAATCTAATTTCAGACATCTAAGACCTGCTTCTGCATCTGGCCCTTTGTGCAAGAAAAACCCCTTAGTAGTGGCTATTACATTTAAATGTAAGTTGAGTGGGACCAGGAGAATTGCTCCCTGAACTGTGCCAAAACCCCTGTTAAGAAGTTAAGGCTGGTATATATATATATCAATCACAGTGGCATAAAAACACATCAAGGGGAGATAATTGTCCCCCAAGCAAGCCTTATATTTCACAGAAAAGTCAGCTGAAGTTAGCTCAGTTAAAATAGGTCTGAAGAGAAAGGCACTGGAAAGTTCCCAATGATTTCTTGTGATATCATAAAATAACCTTATAATTATGATTAAAGCTTTATTTTCTTTGGCTTCAGAACTTATCTTCTTCCCTGGCTGTGTCTCTCGGCGTCCTGGTGACTTCCATGGATCAATCTGGGTTTGGAGAGGGTCAGTCACACCCCAAGCCAACAAACTTGGTCATGGGGCACCCTCTCCTTTGGAATTCATCTCTCTCTGTGGGGACTTCCAGAATCTTAAAATAAATCCCTGGGCTGGCACCATCCAAGATGTGACAGAGAGGGCAGAAACATGGGAGGCACATTGAAATAGCCTGTTCAGCCAAACCGTTTTTGGGGCAGGTGTGACCCAAAGTAAGCCCTGCTGTGTTTGAGCCCAAGGACCAGCTGCCTCAGCCTCCAGGCAAACTCATTCCTGAGGCAGTGACCAAAGGCAGCCACAGAGCCACAGAGCTTCCAGATATGCCAGAGATGTCCTCTCCTGGCAGGTCCTGGTTCTAAGACACTCAGCACACAGAGGAGACCCAATGTCAGCCAGGGCAGACCGTGTGTGACAGGGTGGGAGTAAAGGTGAGCAGTCTCTGCTGGCTGCCAGCCCCCTGCTCCAGCTAGCCTGGGCTCTGGGCTTCAAGGGTCCTGCAAACATTCCCAAACCATGCCCAATCCTCCTCAGTGTGTCAAGGGGACCTTCTCAAACAGTCAAAACTGTTATAGCTCTGGACTTCTCAAAGGATACACCAGAAGCAAGGCCCAGTCAAAACTAAGTCTCATCCTTTTTCTTTTCTTTTTTTTTTTTTTTTTTTACATAACACAGATTTATTTGCTTGGGAGGGCAGGGGAGCAGAGGGCATGGCTGCTGTTTGCAGTGGAGCACCTTGAAGAAACTAAACTAGCACTTAAAGCTGAATAATTGGTGCAGCAGGAGGCTGTGCCCATGCTAATAGTTTTTGCTGAGATGAAGCTTATTAACATGTGCACTGGTGCATCTGTATTGCCTCTGGGACTCAAACTCAGCATGGTTCTCTGCTGTGCTGCATAGAGGTTTTACCTTCCTCTGACCTTGCTCAGGCTCCTTTGTCCTGTTCTGCTGTGCTCTGAGTTAACCTTTTGTCTGCCTGGGCTTACAGCCTGTATTTTAAATCCAGGAAACTTTTTCAAGTCTCTTCCACACTAAAGGTTTTAGTTGTGCTGAAAGTATTTTGAGTTCCATTGTTATGATGCTTTTGATTTGAGGAAAGTTTCTTGTGAAGTACACACTTCAAATAATCTGCCCATCTCTAAACTGAAATTTTAAGCTATTATGAGTGATAAAAATTCTCATTCTGTGCTTACCCTACTGTTGTAGTTTGGGGGAAGAGGTGTGCATTTACTCCACCTGAGTTCACAGACTGAATCCCTCTTTAAGAGAGAGAAAATAAAAATTAAACTGGTTTTTATTATATCCAGATTATGTCTTTATTTCATCTATAGGAGGAGCAGAAATGTAACCTTGGAGGACTGAAATGAAATAGACTGGAAGAGAAAATGTGGTGTTTGCCTCTGATCTCTGCTGTGAAGTGCAAAGCAAACCAAACCTCTGTGTTTCGATTTACTGCTGCTGGCAGTTTGGGTGGAGTATGCCAGGGTGTTCTCTCTCGTCATTAAGACCATAACAAAGTCCAGGTAAGGTGTGTGACACACCTAACTTATCTCTCTGTGCAAAACAGCCACCGTGCTGCACCAACAACTTCACTCACATCGTTCAGGCTGCAACCCACCCAAGGCTTCCCCCACCTTACAGACCATCTAACCAGAGCAAGAGCAAGCCCCAGCAAACACAAGTTTTAGTATTGTTTTGCTAACTGTGCCAACCATCCCAATCTGCATGTTCCATCTTGAAATGCCCTTTGCTTAACTGTAGTTAGTGGTTGTCCCAGCCTCTTTTCAACAATGTTGTGCACCAAACTAACACCCTCTAATTAAGCAGGTGTATTTTGGCCCCAGACAGATTTCAGACAGCATCTGGAGACTCACCATTTGCTAGTTTCCCCTCACTGTTGCAGTGTTGAGATCACCTCAGTGTAACCCTGTGAGTGTTCCATGGACAGTCACCACACCAAAAATCAGCAGATTTTGCCTGTTCATCTCCTCTGTGAACTCCAGCTGTTTTGCACGGAATGCAGCACATCCCCAGCATATGTGATTCAGATCAGGCAATCATCCTACACAGTGTAAATCAATGAGATGAAATGTACCCATTGACAGCACTTACAATTTTGCCTATTACTATGAAATCCTCTTTCTTTAAATGGAAGGTGCTTTTATGGATGCACTGAAGCATAGCTGACAAAGCCTCCAGTACCAACTATTGCCTAAATACTGCAAAACATAACAGTTATAAAAGATACATGTGGTGCATATTTATAAGGATTAGAATAAGCACTTTGTTGAGTTGCTGCAGTACATTTGTCCCCTTTTCAGGTTACTTATAGACCTTGGATATTTTCTTCTTCTCATGACTCAAATAAACACTTGTCTATGGGCTTACCAAGTCTCCCTGCCTTTCCCTGTGCTGACAGTGTGAAATATGTACTTCTAAAACTGTGTTAAAAATAAGTCCCTGCACTGTAATTATTCTTTATGCTAATATAATAGACTAGTAAATGTTCCTACACTTCTTGTAGGACTAATTACATTTCAATAATGTGAATCATCCCTGGAGCCACTACTGTTAAACATTTTTGGAGCAGTAGCTGGGGAGTTTATTATTTGTACACATTAGAGAAGTGTGGATTTTTGAAACAGAGTAGCACAGCTCTACAGCAGTAATGCACCTCCTGATGTGGCTGTGCCAGGTCAGAGCAAATGTAGCAGGGGAACCCATCAGCTGGAGGATTTGCTGCATCCCATCTGATGCACCAACTCGTCACACTCAGAAATCAGCTTTTGCAGTAGCAGAAATAAGTTTTGCTTGTGACACCAATTACAATCAGCTCATTAGAAGCTGCTGAATAAAATGTAAACTTTATGGATTGTTCATGTCTAAAAAATGTAAAGGATTCCAAACCCACATCTTGTTTAATTGGCTAAATTAAATGATTTACTATAACTTTCAGATTAGCAAATAAATTCAGAAAAGTGTTAAGGCAAGTAAACAGGGTAATTTCAGACAAAGCAACAATTCCTTGTAAGTATCCTATAACAACTTGGCAAGGCACCCTACCTAGTTACTGACTTCTGAGGAATACTTTGTTTTTGGACAAGGAGCTGACATGGGGACAGTCATGTCACTCACTGGGGGAAGCTGTCACTGAAGCTGTAGCCTCGCTGCTGTAGCTCCTGCTCAGTGTGTTGGTGGTCAGGTGAGTCTTCACCCTCTGTGCTCTGCAAGACAGCAATATTTACAGAACCCCACAACTCCAGCTGCTGCCCCTCCTCAAACACCAGAGCCCTGATCCCAGTGTAGCCATTCCTGTTCTGCACTTGGGTAGATCAGTCTGGCTTCCTGAGCCACATCTGTGAGCAGCTACTGGGACAGCTGGGTGCTGTCAAACAGGTAGATTGGGTTTGGGTTTGGGTTTGGGTTAGGAACAGAAGGATAATGAACCTGCTGCTGCAGGGAGATAACAAAGGGCTGGGAGTAGAGAGATGTCCAGCAGAGAAGGGCCACTGGAGCAGCTGGGTATGACAGAAATGAGCTAAAGGAGATGTGGAGAGGGAAATCCTTGCCAGGAAAAGAGAGACTGATAAAAGAGAAGAAAGACTGAAAAAGAAAAATTTAAAAAAACAATAAAAAAGGAGCCAATGTGAGATTTGAAGTATAGGTGGGAGACTTTGAAGAAATTTGTAACTGCCAGAAGGAAATGAGCCTTTGGGGACAAAATGAGAGAAGTCAAAATACCTGGATTGCATCTCTTCTTTTTCCCTAGCAGGAATTTCAGTTTCTACTTTTAATAAAATCATTGAAGACACTTGAGAGAAGGACAAAAAGCCCTGTTTTAAGTAAGTCAGTGCTGCTCATGGCATCTCATTGAAATCTCTCTGGTCTGCATGCAAACCAGGTCTTTGGGATTTGAGTTTCCCATTGTAACACCAGATTGTAGCTGTTCAAACCTCCTACCAGCTAGAGACCCTCTGTCTTGCTGGTGAGAAAAGAACAAAAAGTCATATTCAGAACGTGTCTCCTTCCTGGAAACAAGGAATGAAGTGAAATTTTTCTGCTTGTAGTCAACAAACCCTTTCAGGGTTAATGTTTCTGATGTAAAACCAACAAAAAATTATTATTAGTACTACTAGTAGTACTAATAATAATACTTATAATAACCCATTCTTGATTTAATATTTACCTGTTTCCGTAGAGATGAAGTACAGATTTCCGGAATATTTGCTAAATGAACACTCAACAGCCCACACTTAGGACATGTGAAGGGACAAGGGACATGGTAAAGAGAATCAGTGAGTGTCTCTGCAGTTTGTCCAGTGCAGACTCAGTCTATAATACTAGAAAATGAAATACAGATATTTGCTCAGTCTTTGTTTCGGCCAAAGAAGCTGTAAAATGGGTTTTTGAGCAGTGCTTGTGACTTGTCATGTGGAAGCTGCCAATGCATGGCTGAAATGGTATATTTTTCCTGTCTCCACACCCCCTTCTCCTTGTGTTCCCTTTCTCCTCTTTAAATTTTTCTTCCTGATAGAAAGGGATTAGAGCCAAAAGTCACCTTACTCTGGAAACTGCGTGGTTCTGAGATTTTGACTTATTTTATCTTTACCTGATGATGTGAGTGAACTGCAGCCCTGTTGACTACTGTAGTGTTATCCCAGGCTAAACCAGTCTGTACCTGATGCACAAAGGAAGCATTGTACAGCATGTTGGCATTTGATCATGCTGGGGAATGAAAGCCATATTTGAGTGAGGCCTACAAGTGCCTCATTACTGCACTGTAAACAACTGGGCAGTACAGTAATGGACAAGGCTCTGAGTGCTACGAGCGCCTTCACATTCGCTGTATTGATTTGCAATGTGCACAGTGATGGTCTGCTGTAATAAATACAAATGCCATAGCGTAGAAATGTCAGAACAACTTATTAAAAATGTGTCTCTTCCTTGCTTGTGCAGTACAGCCTGTACATCTGCACAGCTGCAGGGTTGTGGTGAGGTGGGGATGGAGCTGTGGCTCAAAACTCAGCGTTGCAAGAATATAAATTCATCATAAAAACACAGACACTACAGGCCAGCCTTCTCCTTTTTCTTTGTGCCTCCCTGTAATAGACAAGACTTCTCCTGTGCCTCAGAACATATTTCACATCACAGAGGATAATGCATTGTTTCTCACATCTCAGGAGGGTTCAGGTGGTTTCAGCCCACATACCACAGGCAATTCTCTGACCACCTTCTGCCATTTAGAGAAGCC
This sequence comes from Trochalopteron elliotii, assembly GCA_024734555.1. Taxonomy (NCBI): domain Eukaryota; kingdom Metazoa; phylum Chordata; class Aves; order Passeriformes; family Leiothrichidae; genus Trochalopteron; species Trochalopteron elliotii. The sequence continues at coordinate 1,605,845 of JANPWX010000201.1, forward strand.
AGACATGCCACTGGAGTCATCATTTCTCTTAACAGTACAATTGCTTTATGCAAGCATGGAAATGCCTCAGCATTTACCAGGGCTGCAGTTCAAAGAAGGCTCTTGTGGCAGATCACATGTGTGGTTCTGCTGGGTGCACATAAAGCCTGTATGTGTCCTGTTATATACACATGTATCTCAGTAGATATTCATGTATAGATCATTACTCTTTGACCAGATCAGTTTTATATGACACTTGCCTGATCTCTTGGTCCACTAGATGGTAAGAGGCAACCTCCTTAGGAAAATGTGTGTCCCTCTGTGTTTTTGTTGAGGTACCATTTCTCAACCCATCTCTGTGACAACTGAGCTGGGCTGCACATCCCAGCTGGACTCTCTCACTTGTGGCAGAATCCATACAGTTACTGGTAGTTTTCTCTAAGGTTTCCCCACATGTCCTGAAAAATCTGTCCATAGCTCTAAAAAAAATCTGTCCTAAACTCTAACCCATTGAGAAATGCGAGAATCAAACCAGGAAAATGACTTTTCTATAGAGGAGAAATTACAGGCTAATCATTGTAATCAAAATAACTAATAGTTTATGAATAAGTGTGGAGTGTGGCAGGAGCTATGGAAAGGCTGAGAGGAGAAGTGGATGGAAATCTTTTGCTGGAAACTTCAGTGTGTTTCCAAAGTCATGAATATAAATATTGTCTGTGCTTGAGAACTGTACACCTATGCAAACATTCAGATAGATGTTTCCATGACATTTGTCACCATAAGCACTTTGCAGGTGACAACTGAATTAAAACTCATCATATATTATTTGAAAGAGGATTACTGTGCTCATCATTCAGACTGAAAAATGGAAAGGTTAGTTGGCTTAGCTCAAATACAGAGCTTGTGGCACAACTGAATCTATAACCTCTGATTACATCTGACTTTGTTCTTGTATTTATAAAAAATGGCCTTTGAAGTTTAGTAACTGAAGGGACCTATGGAGTTTCACAGAAGTCTGTAGATGTAGCTACAGGAACTGCCAGGACCATCTATTTTTTAGTTTTGTTCTCACTGTTCAGATACTCCTATGGATTTAGAGATTTTCTATAACACCCTGCTGCAGATGCCATAAGAAATAGGAATGGGAGAGTCTTGAACAAGATAGAGAAGGTTTGCTCCCCAAAGCCCCCCATTTGGTAGGCATGCCAGGAAAAGGGGAGGAGAGCCTGCTGTTAACCTCATCTGATGGATAGTCCCTGAGGCACCACTGCCATCTGGTGAAAGCTGGAGCAGCCCATGGGGATGTGTTAGGGAGCCATAAGTGACAGCCTTACCACTGCACTAAGCCCAGCAGAGAGGGAGCAGTCTGGCCCACAACATTTTTTTGAGGGTTTTCCTTTGGAGTTTTTCTTTTTAAGCCTGTTTTAGATTTCTAAGCCAAACCCATAATTCTTCACACAGCCTTTGCACACTCATCAAAAACCATAGGAATTGAACTCTGAGGGCCATCTCTATGAGGAAATCACAGGATGGTGTCCTCTCAGACTCGGGAATGTTGGTGTAGGTTTGCCACCTTTGCCTAAGCAAATCCATTCTCTGAATCATGTCAGAAGGAGAAACACCCTGTTTGTGTTGTGCAAATGCCCTGTTGAGGAGCAGGCAGGAGTGATTACTCCTGCAACACTGAACACATTTTATGGTCACATTTGTCAAAAATGGAAGTAAAATGCTTGAGGATGTGAGCATCTATAGTCTGTTCAGTTCCCCGGGCTTAGGAAAATAACCTGGTTCACATTCAGGACACTCAAAACTTTTGGCCAGACTGGCTAGGCAGATGAGGGGAAAGGAGCTGCTGGTGTGAGCAAGGTGGTGCCAGTATCCATGCTTTGTGAGGAAGAAAGGAGGAGAAGGAAGAAGGAATTACTCCAAAAGCCAGTGGGTGTTTTTCTATTACTGACCTGATGTCCTACATGACATGGGGGAAGCCTACAGGTATGGCATCCGCTGGGGGTTGGTCTGTTTAGACCTGTATGTTAAAATGAGTAGAAAACTGCTGGCTAAATAGACCTCAGATCAAGCACCGACCTCCTATTATCAGAGCTCCCTGTAAGTGATGTGAGAGTGAAGAAAATTTGTCCAGCAGAATTGTGCTCTTAGTTTAAGTGTCACAGTTGGCTGGGGTGATGGATATACACCAACATTTGCTTAATTTTTGCACTCTTACTTCTAGAATCCAAGATTTTTTGTACTTCTATAATATACCTTGAAAAATTATTATTAAACTGTTTATAGTGTTGTGGGTTATTTTGCCTTGAATCTTAGAATCATATTTAGAAATAGTATCAACTGCTGTTTTGACAAGGAGAGACTGCATTACAATCAATATTATATATTATATCCTGGGGTGTGTTGTCAGCAGATAGTATTAAGACATACATAATTTATTAACAATTTCAGTTGGGGCCCAAAATCCTAAGTGAGAATCAGGCCAAGTTTTGGTCAAGCTTTGGTTAAGCTTTTAATGACTTTGTAGGTGCTGGGTTACCTTCACTGTAGTGCAAACCCATTAACTTCAGTGGAGTTAAATAGCCCATTGTTCAGGGAAGTAGAAAATGCAGAGACTTAACAACTAAGTAATAGGTTTTTCAACACAACAAAAACAAAGGAAGCCAAGAGATTTCTATTTTGGATAATCAATTTTGCATCCTGAAGAACACACTGGCTAAAGCACTGGAAGCTGTGAGAAGCCAATTCTTTATGCTTCCAGCTAGAGGCCTGAATGCAGCGTGTCATTATGATTAATTATGGGTAATGAGTGTTTTATGAATCTAAGAAAGAAAAGCATTTATTTTTCTGGTATTATAGTGGTAGTGTCTTGTTTTGTTTAAAGCTGGGATTGCAAAGCCAAGCAGATGATGAAACCCTTTTATTAGCTCTTTTGTTTTCTTCTAGACTGTTTACTACACTTACGGGGCCAAATCCCCATCACAGTGTGGCTCTGCCAATACAAGAGACAAGGATCCAGCTCAGGAGCTCTGGGATTTTGCATTTTTGCCTTTTGCTCTGTTCAATCCCTTTTCTGTGTCAGAAACCCCACAGACCTATCTAGGACGCTGTCCAATGAGCATAAGAGGTGATAGGACTAGGCTCTGCTCCAAGAGTGGTCTTACTCTGGGAGTTTATGGGCTCTGGGTCTGATTCAGAGCCTGTTGGAACCTCCAGGAATATTTCCCTTCGTTTTTGAAAGCCCTCAGATGAGATCCTTTGAGGGTTTCTCTGGAACCTACTGGTCAGGATGATGAAAGTTTGAGAGCAGTGATGGCTGAGGGGACAGAGCTGTGACAAAGGCCCTGTGCAAACGACCCTACCTGGAACTGCCAGCCCATGGCAATGCCACCAGCACTGTCAGTGCAGAGTGTACCTCTCCTTGCAGGTTTGGGGGATTTCCATCCCTCCAGGGTCTGGATGCTTCCAGACTGGGACCAGTGTAAAGTCAGTGACGTGCACAGTGCTGGCTTTACCCACAGAGGTGTTCTTGGAGATGGGAAGCAAGAGGGGATATAAAACCAATAAATAATAATAATAATAAAACCCCTCTGCTTCATGCCTGTGTTTTAGGGGTCTGTGGACAGCAGGGCAGCATAAGGGATTTTGGCTCTAGTGGCCCCTAAGTTTTAAAGAAGGGATGGGAGAAGAAATAGGGGCAAAAGCGGTGAAAAGCGGGAAAAGCAGGATCAGGAGGGGATGGAGAGCCGGCGCTCCGGCTGTTCCCCAGCGCACCAGGAGGTGGTGCCCAGCCCCTGCGCATCCCGCGGGCGCGGACAAGCATCCTTCTGCCGGGGACAGACAGACAGACAGACAGACAGACAGACAGCGCTCCGGCTTGCCCTGCCCGGGAAAAACGCTGCAGGTCTCGCTCTCCTCATCACGCTTCCCTAACTCTGGTGTTTTTGTTGGTATTCAAGGCTGGCAGTGGTAACTGTGCGAAAGGAAGGGGAACTTTACACTGCGAACTGCTGCTGTCATGCTGCAATCGTGGTAATAAAATAAAGGTATTCCAAATTACTTCTAAAGTCGTTATATTTCCAGGACAAGAGATTCTTGCTGTGCAGGATGCAGGCAAAAATGTGATCCGATTTTAGATTCCTTCTGCTTGCTTTTTCCGTCTTGCTCAATTCCTTCTATTTTTAAAAAATTTTTCATTAAATGATTACTAAAAATAAATTAATAAGGGTAAAAATAAATAGTTTTTCATAAGCCATAAAATTCATGTGTGCAAATTTTAAAAAAAATAAAATTTAAAGATATGTCATGAAATTGTGTTATCTGTTATCTCTTATTTAAATTGGGAACTGCCAGACATTTCCCCTTTCTCCTTACATGAAAATTGTACATTAGTAATATGGTTTTTAAAATATATTATATGACTTTTGGAGGTAATATGACAAAACTAATAATTTTTCTTTGTGACAAAACATGGTTTAATTGCTGAATTCCTGAAACATTAAAAAAAGAAACATATTAGTTTCAGGCAAACTGAAGTGTTTAGTTCATTTTAAAAACCTCAGTGTGTGATTACAAAGCTGCCATACAAAAACTCATTTTGCATTGTGAAAAAAAATTATATAGACATGAATTCAGCTTGTCAGAAAATAAACAATAGACTCACTTTATTGTTCCTAAAAGTTCTGAAGTTCTGTGATTTTTTTTTAAGTAAAATAAGGGTCTGCAGAAGTATACATTTAAACTTCTCAATTGGCAGTGATCAGCAAAGCCTGTTGTGGGATAATTTAGGTTGCTGATAAACAAAAAGCAGTATATTCCATACTTTCTCCAGGACAAAATGAAATATAGTTTTTTATAATTTTTTTTGACACCTTTAACCTTTTTCCTGTCCTGGCTAACAAATCTTCTTTTCAGGTATGTTCCAGGTACAGAAGCTTCTGTTGTTTTTATGAATGCAGAGTTTTCAGGCAGCATGTATATGTGTTGTTAGAAGCATATCTCCATTCAACACGTTATTAAACAATCTCTTTTAAGGTGTGAGGGAAATTAAGTTTTATAAAGATTAAAGAATCCATAGGATTAAATTTGAGCTGAATTCCTTGATTTTAAAAATTCTGAGAAATATTGGACAGTTTTTTAAATCCCTATTTTCATAATAACACATATACCTATTTATTTTGCATTTTTGCTTTGCAGGTGAGTGTCACTTTGGAAGTGAGGAGTTAGGGAGAAAGAATGGTGGACAGCTCTAAATGTAAACACTCAAAGCATCATCCAAAAGACTGGATAACATATTATTTTAAATTTTAGGTTAAAAAAAGCTTTTAGAAGGTTGTATCAGAATCTCTGTTGCTTTATATCAGTGTGACTTCACTGCAGTCAGTGGAGCTACACTGGCCCAAGAGTCTGGGCTATTGTTTTGAATCTGATTTTAAGAGTAAGTGCTTTTCTACAAACCTTTAAAAGTTCAGCTTTGCTTATTCAAGAAAATTAATGTTTTGAACTCTGACTTAGAGGATTAAAAAGCCTTTTCAGAATATACCCAGATCTTCTGTTTCTGGTAATTTAGCTTTCCCTTATTATCTTTAGAGAATGTCATTTTTTGAGCACAATAATTCAAAAACATTTATACTATCATTAAGGATCATGGTTTATTGGATTTCATCTGACCACTCCAGCAAACATCTGTGTAGTGACACTCTTAAAGACAGGGTTGTACCCTAAATGTCAGAAATGCTGTTTGAAAGTTTATGAGTAAAAACTTTGTTACTTTTAAGAGAACCTGGAAAGGAATGAAAATGTAGAAGTTCTACATGAACTTTCTCTGTGGTGCTATGAGAAAGGTATTTGGCTCCTGGGATATTTTTCAAGATTCTTATGTGATAGTAAAAAAATTTATAATTAAGTTGAGGAAACACATGCACAAGATAGAAATATAGCTCCAGCAGTGTGGATGCAGGAGAATATCTGTCACTCTTAAGCAATCGTTTTCATTGACAGCTCTTGATAACAACAGTTATGGATTTTACATGTACAATATTCTAACATCACAATGACTTTATCTGGATTTTCATGTCAGTAAGTTAATGGAAAGTTTCCTACTTTATTCTCTTTCTTTGGGTTTTTTTTTCTTTTTTTTTAAATCTGGTTTGAAAAAAACAAAAAGGTGAAGAAACTGCATTTTGCACCTTTTTTATACCCATTGCTGAAAATCTGTCACAGCTACGAGGGAAAGCTAAAGAAAACCAGAAACAGAAAGACTATTATTTATAGCTATCAAGATACAGTAAGGCACCATATGGTAGAATTTATCAAATTCTTTCCTCTCTCATGCAGGGCGAATAGGACTGCAGACAGTTCCCTCTTGCAGTCCTTGCTCTGCTGGCCACTCATTCATTTATGCTCTGGGATGAATCCTGCTTGACCTGCAGCTTTTATACCCCTAAACTCACTTCTGAGGGCCAGGCAAGCAGGGCTTGGTCCTCCCTGTTTATTTCTTCTCTGCTAACCCAGTTTTGCTCAAATGCTGTTTGCATTTCAATCAGCTGAAACAAGAGGATGGATAAATTAATGCCTGGCTTAGCTCTTCCCATCTGATACTGAAATGTGACAGCGCTCTGCCGAGGGTTTAAGTTTGCTGGGTGACACTTACCAGGTGTAAGGTGCTGTAAGGTTAAGAAGCATCAAACCTATAATAACAGTCTGACTTCCTCTTCATTTTGTCCTCCTTTGTGTTACATACTAGGGCAAGGAAGGTCTGCCAATCACTATCATTTCTTTTTCTTGTTCTGTAAAGACTGGGTCGTCACAGCAACAGGCCTGTGACAGGCTGGTATCCATTTAGAGCTCCAGGGGGGTCCTAATAGGATTGAACCAAAAGATCAAGTGAATAGCTTCCTATTTTAGATTTGTAATAACTCTGAACTGCTTGCATATACATGGACCTTACAGTGTTTTGAGGAGACTTTTTACCAGAGAAAAGATCTGTCTGTTTCTAAGAGCGCTGTACTTTCAAAAAGATGCCCCTTAGCCTACTCCATCCTTAGAAAAAGGAAGAGGAAAGAAAAAAAAAGACAAACAAAATTAAGCCCACTTCTCTTTCTTCTGAACACATGAAATTGGAAGGTGTCATTTCCTTTCATTAATTCATTTTGCCAGATCAAAGTAAATAGTCTGTTTATGGAGAACAAAGAAGCCCCTTTTTGGTATTCTGTTGAAGTCGCTATCAGATTCAGAAGTTTACTCATCTTTCTGAAATCTGGCAAGGCTGCATGCTGCTGAGATTACAGCCAAACAGCTCATGCAAAACAGGCAAATAAATTCCATGCAAAACAAATTCTAACAGAGAAAGAATTAGGAGCAGGCGTTTGGGAAATTGTTGATTTGGGAGGCTCTGGAGAGGCCAGGGCTCTCATTCAGCTTGCAGAGGGTTTGGTAAACCCACATTATTCAGGAAGCAGATGAAGCACCACTGGGGGAGGGAGGAGCTGTATTTTGTTAATGTTATTTTCACCAATTATGAAATCCACCAGGAAATAGATGTTGCTTCATATATTTCATTCCCAGCCACATTCTTATATGTGTTGTTTACTAGGAACAATGCTTTATTGGAACTTCTTGTAGGGCAAGGTCCCAGGAGTAAACATGTCAAGATCTAGCTCCAGGAATTGTAAAATACATTTTTAAACGGGAATAAATTTGGGTAGCTAGTTAATTTTCTGAAAGTACAGCTTCTGAAGCTTCTGAAGGATCTCCTTCAGAGCGGGTGGCACTGTCATATCGCAGGTGGGACTGTCACAGGAGTGGCATGGGTCTTGCTGTCTCCTCCCAAGGCACACAGAAATAACTCCAACCAGGTTACTGCGGTGTGTTGAAGATCCCTAATGCTGCCCAGCCCTGGAGGTGTGTGCTTTGGTATCTCAGCTTTGATAACACTGTGCCAAGTGATGACACCTGAAGCCTTCTCCAGGAGCCTGTTTTTTGAGTAGTCTCCTTGTGCTCCTTTTTTTTTTTTTTTTTTGCTGCTTAGATGTTAATCAATGCCAGCCTCTACAACCAGCCTGAGACCACCTCTGAATCTCCCTTTCAGCAAGAAGAATTTTTAGTCTTTGTCTTCTCCACCCTGCCTTAGAAAATATTTTGCCTTCAGTATCTTAAAACCAGCCCTAACTCTTTTAGGGCGACCTTCCATTGTCAAATAACTTGCAGTTTCTATACTAAAAGTGCAAGATTCACACATGTCAAGAAATACTCACAAAGACTATGTCTGGGTAAGAAAATTCTTCTGTTTTCCATATAGGATCTTGGCACATACATACTTCCCTGCCACTTATATTACAAATTTTGAAAAGCATTTTGCATAGATTAGGGACCCAAAAGCACTCAGTTAATTAGAATTAGGGGCATCCCTCTGTGAGAAAGGATTAGGCAGGTAAAAGCCTAGGACTGTGATCTGTCACCTTATAGGGACAATGGTGAAACTGCAGTTCATTGGTTTGGACCCTGCATGTGGGGCTGAGATACATGACAATGAGCACCAAGATGAAGGGAGCTGGGGGAGGGACATGTAGCAAAACCCAGGGGCGTCTGTAACGGGCTTTGAATGGATTTTCCTCAGGCATGTTTGCCCTAACCTCAAATTTCTCAAACTTCCCTTTTGCATTCAGCCAAATCAAAAGGAAGACATGCTAAACAGATATTTATAAAGGCCTTTACAAGTGTTTCTGTTGTTTTCTACTCAGATTTCCTGGAGAACATGGTGCAACGTGATCTGAAAAATTGAAACAAATGTTGATGCTTTATGCATATTTTATTATGAATTTTAGGGTTTTTTTAATGAAACTTTTGGGATATTTTCTAATATTTAAAAAAGAGAGGATATCTTTTCCTTTGCTACAGCTTTCCTTTGAAAACCTGTGTCATGAAGACTTCATTCTGGCAAAGGAAGCCTTAAAGGATCTTTTTAACAAAATGCAAAGCATATTATTTACCCATAAGGTCCAAAGTTTTGATGAAATTATCTTAGATACTTTGAATGTCTCCTTCCAGTTGTGAAGAAGGCAGAAAGTCTTTATGACAAAGAATGTATAAATCATGTTACAATCCATCCCACACTTTGTTGCTTATTTTCTTGAAACTCGACTATAATTTCAAACTTTAAAATCTAAAATTTACATGCCCAAGAAAAAGGAAAAAAGTCAAGTCAAGTCTTTAATTTTTTCTCCTGTGTCACCTCTTCCATTCAGCCAGGTCTACCAGCTTGATGGTCCCCTGAAGAAGCCAGTTTGGTTTCCTGATGCCATTTTTCCCAGATTAACTTTCCAGCCATGACTGAAGCACTGTGCTGTGTCACAGCAACACTTTCCCTGTAAACATTGCTAATATTTATGGCTTTTTTCTCTTGTTTTGCTCTTTTTTAAACTTAGATCTCACTTCGCTGCAGCAGGTGGTGAGGAATGTAAGGATTGGTGTAAGGACACTTGCAAAATTACAGTTTGGACATGAAAAGAGAGTACTAAACTTAATATGTTGGTTTGGAATTCTTTTTCCCCCCATAACTTTCAGGCCACAAATAAGAGTTATGAGTTTAGCATGATGGATCCCTTTTTTAAAAGGATTTAAAGGTCCATTTCCATGGAGAAGCTACCAGGCAGTGTTGAGGCCTGACCTCACACACGAGTGCAGTGAGAACCTGTCTGCTCAGGGATGCGTTCTTCAGTCTTCACCTGCAGAAGAAAAAAACTACTGGGCTTGAAAAGATATTGATAATGTTTTCTTTTTCAGCATGTGAGCAAGGCAGTGTTTTGCATATATGTTTGCAAGTGAAGCATTGACTCAGAGTAAAATCAGTGTGTCTAATTCTTATGTGTCTCGTGGTCATTTCTACCACTTGCAGGACTAAAATGTCACAACTGGCTTCCAAGCAGTTTTCTCTTCAGTAGTTTGATGTCCCTGATAAAATATTTCAAAAAGGACCCTGAACAAACACAGGGTGATAAAGGTGTCCGTGCTCTCCTGGCTTTCTCCAAGTGTTGCAATCCTGACTCCAGTTAGACAAAGACCCTATCTATGAAGAAAACAAATATTTTATCTAACCCTGCTATCTGATGTGTGTTCTCTTTTCTCCTGATCTAGACTAAGCTGTCCAGGTCAGGGATGGTCACCTTTGCTATTATTCTGTAACCTGTCTGCAGAAGAGAATTACTTTTTGGTTTATGTTGTACAGCACCTGGCTCCTGGCACAGTGCTAGTACAAATAATAATAATGTACAGTACCTGGCACAGCAACACCTTCTGCTCTCCATATGTGGCACTGCCATAAATGTGATAGTGCAATACTTCCAGTGAACACTCAGAATTACCTCTTACTGCAACTAAATGGATGTGGGTGCTCTCGATGATAAATCTACCCACCCTGGTCCTTGCTTTTCTTTATGCAGTTAGCTGGAGTGAGGGATGGGAATTTTTTTCTGATGAACTACCTTCTTTTCAGCTGCAAGCACAAGAAGATACTTCCCAAGGGCTTGTCTGGCCACGACATGGCAGAGCTGTGCTGTTGCTCTGGGTGATGGATCTCCTGGGGCTGCCTTGGCCCCAAGTCTGGCTGTGGCACTTCATGTCAGCCCTGCTTGGAGCAGAGACTCCACCACGCTCCCCTCATGAAACCTGCACTGTCAGTCCTGGAATGCCTCCTCCTCTGCAAGGTTTGAACAAGAAAGCAAACAAGCTTGGGTAGAATTACAGAGGCAACTCCAGAGGGAGTGTCTGAAATGAGGGAATCACTCTGTGAGAGGGATAAATACTGCTCAGCTGTCAGCATGCAAGGAAAAGGACACTTAAAAATTAGGAAAAGCAGAATAAATTAAAATCAGCAGTTGTCCAGCCTGGTTTTCAGGGAGCCTGGCCTGTCCCCCACAGCAGTAAGGGCAGTGTGGGTCAGCAGAGCTGCTGTGGCCAGAGCCCCTCACAGCCCTGAGCCCTGAGTATTTGTTGTGTGTCCGGCCCAGCTGACTCTCCCAAGCATGACATTATTTATATCATTTATGTTTATATTATACCCATGTGGCAGAAATGAGTGAGCACATTACTGTGGTGAAACTGCTTTCTTCTGATGGAAAAAGCCCTGCCAGAGTTTCTGGACTCACTCTCCCTTTTGGTTGCAGGCCCAAAGGGCTTCAGCTCCATTAATGCTGAAATATCTTCTTTTGCTTTGTCTGACTACAGGCCACAACAATAAGCCTCAGGTCTGCCAGACTTGTGGAGGAGTTACACTTAGGAAAGCTCTAGAACCTTCACAGGGAGAGGGGAAGAGCAACAAAGAGGGAGGCTGGACCTTAACACCACTTTGTTCTCTCATCTAATTTTATGGGAGCTTGTTTACACCAACTTTCACCAGAGAAAGTCAGTCTGTGGCATGGGAGGCTGTGAATTTTACATAACTTCTCTGCACCAATATCCAACTATATATTCTGTCAGAGTGCCTCAAAAAAAACCACCCACATAACAATACTCTTCCCTAAAAGTCTACATTCAGAGCATTACTGTGGAAAAGCATGTGGCTTGGCTTACTGCATAGCAAATTTCCCACATAGGCAAGCCCTCTGTCTGAGAGAAACAAGACAATTGGGGCATAAATCTTTTAAAAGTGTAAAATGATAGCTGTCTTGGCAATGGCAGATCTGATAAAGTGTATTCCACCTGGTGTGGAAAGGCAGCATATGGCCACAGCAATCTGCAGTTCAATCAGAAATTCAAGGATTTAAGTCCTAGCCTGGAAGGATTTCTTGTCGCTGTCTCTCCTCAGCCCTGTCTATGGATAAGTCTGTTCATGTGTCATGAGGCAAAGAAAAGGGATGTTGTTCAGTGATTGTGCTCTGGATATGAGGAGTGCTGGGCTTGGCTGAGCTTTACAGAAATTTCCTTTCAGATCTTCCATGCTGCAGGGAATCCTGAACAGTGTTTCCCATCTACAGCCTAACTCTCAGATCTAAAACATCTCCAAATGGGTACACCAAAGCTTTCCCCTCTAGCACCCACAACACTTATAACACCTTCAATTACTGATAATTGCTCAAAGTTGTAATTTTCTATATTGCTACGTCCAAGAATAGATATAAGAGTTGAGAACAGAGAATATCTGTAAATGCCTCTCCTAGCCTTATTCCTCGTCAAAGGTCTGAAAAGGGTTCACTGTTTTTTTCATGTAGTTATAAACTATTTCCATTCTGTCTTTGTGTAATTTTTCTTTTGATTAGACAATGTATACAGAGGAATCTACAAGTCAGTATGTGACTGGAGTGTTTGTACAGGCAATCTGGGAATTTCTCTTTTCATAACCATATTGAAAGGGTCTACCCAAGCTTCCATGTAAACCAGACATAGGCTGTGATTAAGTTCTGCTGAGTAAGACTGAATGTTCCTCCTGGGAATCTGAAAAGACAATTTTAATGGAGTAAAGAAAATCTCTCTGAAATCAATACAGGAAAGAGAGGCTGACAGATTTGTTATTCATTATCTTCTGGTTAAAAAGCTGTTTAAGGGTATTCCAGATGCTTCCTAAAATTTGGGGGAGCTATTGATAAAGTTCATGCTTCATGTTTATGTTTAGTGAACCAAAAGATAGTTTTATGCTAATATTTCTCAGAAGAGAGGTGACCTTCAGCAAAGAGCTGCATATGTGCACACTTTAATCCAGGCCCCAGGGGCAGACACTTTACAACTCAAAGCTTGACCTCCTCTGTGTTTTTTTGTGCTTTCTCATGGGACTGATGTAAACCTTAATTCATTGATTTTAGGGGGATTCTAAATGGACTTCTTTAGGTAGAAATATCTTCACTGCTTTTAGTTCAGGGATTCATAAAGGTCCCATTGCTGCAGGAGTCTGTGCTGAAAGACTGACCAAGTTCTCTGTGCCTTTGCTGGAGCAGAACCAGGCCAGCTTCAGTACATCTGTGACCTGCAGGTGCTTGAAGGCATCACTCTCCTTGCAAGCAGGAGAAGAAACAACCTGTTACCAAATGAAATGGTGGCACTCCAGGGCAAACTTCCTGCTGCTGAAGTGAGATGTAGAAGCTTCCTTTCTCCCATATTGCTCCTCACCCAGTGACAGAGTTTATAAATCCCAGACCCTGGGGGCTCTGTGCAGCAGGAACAAGGAGGGTCACTGATCTTCTTCCCTCTTTGTTTGGGTGCAGGGTCTCTGTGCCCGTCTAGATGTGTCCATTTCTTTACATTTTGTAACACCTTAGAGCAGAGGGACCTGCAGTACTTTTGTGTGAAGATAAGTACTCCAATAAGAAAAGAATCCTATGGGCATAGACAAATCCATACACCTTCCCTATATTAAATATAAACTAAACAAGAAAAAAACCCAAACAAAACAAACAAACAAAAAAAAGAAAAACAAACAAAAGCAAACCAACATGAATAAAGACCATTTTTGTCTGCAGTTTAAAGACAGCTGGAGTCACTCTCTATGAAATCAGCTTCTGCATTTTTAAAAAGTAGGAGGCCAAAGACAATCTTCTGTCACTACTACTTAATCTTACCCCTCCAAAGGTCATCCAGTGGTACCACTAGGTTTTCGGCATGCCATTAAAAATGGAGAAAAAATGTTCTTATATGGTGATAGCATAATGAAACACAACCTTCCACTGGCCAGTGGGACTCTCGAGGCAGAGATATGTGGGGGTTTTATAGTGTTTGTGAAGGATACTTTATGTTCTGTAACATATGGTATTGTTGTTACTCTTTTGATTTGTAGTTTTGGGCAGACACATTCTCATAACCTCTGTGCGCCTTCGGCTTTGGAGGTCCTAAAGCTGCTATTGTTCAGTCGGTTTCCAAGCTCAAGAAGAATGTTTTCTTCATAAAGAATATGTTAAATATTACCAGAATTTCAGCATCAGTTTTATATTTCAGGCATATGATTTGGCATGTTCTACAGATGACGGAACATGGCTTTTAAGTTATGATTTAATTTAGTTTTTTTAAATTAAAAAAGCAGCTGTTTCTCTACATATGAAATATGAGTCCTCTGTAACTTCACTTACATAAGCGTTGTTTTCAAGGTATAACATATTGGATAACCTAAGAGCAGAATAAGGGCTGGATTCAGTCTAAGATCTGTCTAGCTGCTTCCTACCACTGAGTGAGTGCAAGGCTCGGGTAAGCTTGACAAATCATTGTCAGTCACTTGGATAAAGTTTATTTCTCTCTCTTCACAGTTATCATTCTGCTGCCAGACATACCTGCCTTAGCTGAGCAGAGTCTGCACATTGGTAATTAGATTTATGGGAGTTTTGGTGGTGGAATGAATTTCAGTAGTGGGTAAACTGAAGGATTGCAAAGGGGAAGGCAGATCCTTTGGATTATATTCCAAATACCACCTAGGCTGGGTGAAATGCTCCTAAAGAAGAGAAAGACTGCAAGATCACTTCTGTGGTCTATTTTAAGAATGTAAGGAGTTAGTGTGTGATATTGTGAAGAATTTAAGATTCCCCTTATGTTTATGTGTTGCTGATAGTTTGGAAAACCACACACAGCATGGACTGCAGGATTATATATGGACACTTTGGAAAACCACACACAGCATGGACTGCAGGATTATATATGGACACTTTCACTGGTGCCTTGATTTTTTCAAATGACGTAAAGTCCTTCTGGCTTTGCACAGTGTTTGATGTTAGACTGTTTTCATAATATTTGTTTTGGGGTTTTTTTCCCCTTTTTCATTTGTGCTTTCATGAATTTCTAAAAAAACAGTGAACAAGTTGGCTGCATAATATTCTTAGAAGGATGCAGACAGGATATCCAAATGTGTGCTAATAGCTGTGCTACAGGCAGTGCAGTGCTTTTCAAATTTCTTTTTCTCAGACTCCTAGAAGAGAGAAGAAGTCTCTCTTCTAGGAATATGAGAAAAATAAATTTCTAAGGATTGAGTTTTTCCACACTAGACTAAACAGCTGTAACTCTGATAATAAACAGCCACTAAAAACTGTTCTTCTCATTCACTATCTCTTTTGCTTACTGCTATTAGTCTGGAGCAGTTGTGGTGCAATGAGGAACCAGTGCTTCAGGATTTCTGTACAGGAAGGGAAAGAGGCCCATTTTTCAGGCACCTATCTGCTCTCAGGTTTTCACTCATGTCCCTTCTTGGGGCATCCTATGAAGCAGTGATAAAATGAATGTCCTTGACATTTCCTGCACCTCATTCCAGATATTGCACATCATTTATATGCAGTCTCACAATGCAATAATTTTTCTAACATATTGTGGGTAGCTGAAATATGTGGTACTACTTGTATGAGGACAAAACTTTAGTTTCAACCTTAATGCTCTGTTGTTGGGGTTTTTTAAATCAGATTCAATGTGGACCTTAGATGAGATCTTCATACACTTTTCCAGGCTCAGATAGATAACGGCCATTATTGCTGTGCAAGTGTCAATTGTGATGGTTGCTCATCCTTGGTTTCATAATTCAGTACCAAAAGGCCTCTTCCTATCCCCACCTCCTATTAAATCACCAAATCAAAATAGTTGGTTGAGAGGATCACGGTCCACAATTACTTCCAACAGTCTTTTTAAAATTCTTTCTTTTGTGGAATTGCTTAAAATGATTTTTTTAACTCAGCAGCTTTAATATAAGCAACTTTATTATTTTGGTTTTACTCTTAAAATGTCATTAAAATATTTCTTTAATAAAGTAGCTAAGATAAAGAGCAAATAATATGAGATAAAGCAGTAATATGACATCAGCAGATCAAAAGTTTCATTTATCAAATATTTGAGTAAAATATTTAGCCATTACTTGTCTATTTCATCTTGTTGTTTTCAAATTATTTGCTGAATTTGACTTGAATTTTCAAATATTTCCGTATGGTCACAACATTACATTTATTGATGCATATATTATTTTTTCTGAAAAAGTTTACCCTGTTGTGTTGCAAATGCCTCATGTGACTGTAAAGCACTGGCAATGAAGTGGGTTTTGGATAAAGAGCCAGGTTAATGCTCCATATAGGGAATCTCCACCAAGAAATTCAGCTAAGAAATGTGGAGCTGTTAATGCAAAGACTTTCACTGGGAAAAGTTAGGGATAGAATGAAAGCAATAAATCAGTGATTTAAATCAAGGCTAGAAGTCCATAAATTCCTTTTTCAGCAGCAGGTTAAACTGTCAGGTTTAACAAAAGCTCACAGCTCTTGCTGGTCCTGATTCTGCTTGTGCTATTGCTACCAGGTGTCCTGCTCCCTTCTGGGACCTGCCCCCCAAGGAAACAGGGGGGCCCTGCCTGGGACCTCACCTGGGTGGGGCCATGCCCCAGACATGGAATTTCTGTGGATGTTTCCAGTGCTGCTGTGCAAGCCCTCTGATAATAAATACCAAGGCTGAGAGATTTTCCATGATCATGTGTGATAGACTCAGTGTAAGAAGAGTCTCACTCTGGAACTACCATTCTGACCTTTTTTTTCTTGAATGGTCTGAATAAAATGTCACAGAATTATTCATATATAAATATCTCAACAGAAATTACATATACATATATCTGTGCATTTACATATTTTATATAAATTATGCATTGAATATATACTTATTTCTCACTATCTTATCTGGTTTTTGATTTGAAAGCAGATCACTGAGATGTACAGCTGTAAACCATACTTTTTCTTGTCAGGTAAATTACTTGAATTGTTCTATTCCTTCAAACAATCTTTCAGTATAAGTTTTATCACACCAGCTGCTGCTGTGTTGTCCTTGTCACAAGTCTCTCAGTGTATCCTACACAAATCCTTCTTTACAGGTTTTATAGTCCAGTCATCAAATTAACTTTGGATCATAATGTTTCTTGGGACAGCAGCAGCTCTCTGGAACACATGCTGACAAATCAGCTGCTCATCAAAAAAGGCAAAAAAGACAGTAGGAATTTCAGGGCACTTGTAAACTTCATCAGAGTGTGTGGGGGGTTTACAAGGATCAAAAATGAGCTATTACTAGAAATCAGGGGAGATCAGAGTGGACTAATATAGTTCATGAGTCCATTTTTGTGGACAGCATCCACAGCACCTCTCTGGCAGCCGTTTTACCTGATGGGACTTGCACCCTGTGTTTAAAACAAGTCCCTGTCTAAGTTGTTACCTGCTGTTCCTCCTGATTGCTGCAATTGTTGAGTGTGGTGAGTGTATTGAAACTCTGCCACTGAGGATAAGCCAGAGCTATAACTGAAATAACATTAGCAGCAGAGCTGGGAGCTGCACTAGGTCCTAGAGGCTGCTCAGTCCCTTGGAAAGGAAAATTAAGTTAATTTTAGGTGTTGCAAATGCCTTCTGTGGGGCATCTGCTCGGCACAAATTTCCTCTGCAGTTCTCAAAGTCTGGCTTGGGTTAATAAATCTCTGCCTCTCTTTGGCTGCAGACGTTTGGCATTTTACAGCTGCAGAAAGTGGAGAAAGAGAAAGTTACATTTTGTATGGAAAGATAATTCTAGGGCAACACCAAAGGAGCACACAGACTTCTTAATTCTTGATGCTCTCTTGTAAGTAGTAGAGTGTGTTGTTTTATTACAAAACGAAGGCTCAGAGTGCAGAGAGAGTGAGAATTGAGAGGGCTGAGTGGACAGAAAGGAAACAAATTTCTTCACAGAGGAGGCTGGGGAGATGTAGGGAAATCTGTATGTGTGTACGTGATTTGTGGCTGTCACTGAAGCTATAGAGTGGCCTAAATCAGGGTCTAGAAACTGTAATTTATTCCATACCACTGATAAATGAACTCAAATAATACTGATTCGAGATATTTTCTTATTTTAATGGGTTTTGTGTACACCCAGTTTGAAAAGCTCAACAAAGTTATAAAAATGTCCTATCAAGTTTATGTACTTCTAAATTGAGATTAATTTGATTTACAAAAGGCAAAGTCTAAAAAGAATGGGAACATTCATAACCCAGTGATTTAGTGCAAAACATAAAATTACTGGCAAAATAATACAGTTATGTATTTAAAAAGTGTAAGGAATAAGTTCCAATGATGCCATAAATTCCAGGAAAATATTTTAGGAACTACAACATAGAACTTTATTGAGGCTTGGCTGGAATAATGATTTCTCCTTGGCCAACAAAACACTTCATAACTTTAAATCTATGGATCAGTATCAACGCTGATTTTATCATAGGGGCTTCTTTTAAATTTATATGTAATTTTCTAAATTTAAATATTAATATAACAGATCAATTAACAATTATTTTACACTTAAAATGCAATAATTTAAATTAAAATTTAAGCAGATTATATTCTGCATGATAAATTTGCAAGATATGTATGCTCATCAAGACACTTCTCATTTTTCCTGCTGGGATGGTGTCAGGATCACTGCTGTCAGTGCTCTGCTCAGATCTCCAGGCAAGCCTGACAGAGGGTGGGTTTGATAGAATTGTCTGATAGTTTGGAGGCTCACAATTCAACCTCTAATACAAGGTACACCTCTGTAAGCAAGAGAAGAAAATGGTGCTATTCCTGATTGCCATGAGCTGGCACAGAGGGAGGTTCTGTTCCATTGCCTTCCAGGTCCATTTTCCCTTATGCACTACAGAGATGCTGCCCTGAACCTCTACTTCTTAGCAGGGCAAAGACAAGAGTGTGGAAGATCTGACCAGTTTTATTATCCTTTGTGTAATCCTGCAAGATCTTTTCCCTTCTATAACGGTTCAGGGTGTTTTTGTGGTCAGGCAGAGCTATGATCCCTGGGATCTATTAATAAGACCAAGTTCTGGCTCTGTCGAACCTTTAATTCAGGTGAGCCATGGCCAGAGATAGGGATGTTCAAAGGCAGAATGCTGCACTGCTCAGGTCTTCATACTGATCATTTCTATAATGCTCTAAGTGGCTGGAGGTTTAAGTGACTGTCAGGTTAATAAAACTTGATGTTCCTGCCCTAAGGATTTTACTGTCCAAAGTTCAGTTGCATATTATGACCCAGACTCAAGGACTTTTGAAGTCAATTAAATTTTTTTCCATTCCTGTCCCAGTTGCTGAAAAACATTTGAGCAGAGGGGGCATTGTGCCATTCATCCTCCAAGCAGATGATCCTTGAATATACCCTGACACCTTTCAGGTGTTCGCAGGGACCCTGTGGCTCTGCCCTTCCTGGTTGAAGCTTGATCTGCATGAATTTGTGAAGGCTTTCAGGGCACAGAGAAGATATTTTGTGTCTGCCATGTGTCTGCAGAACCTTGCTTTTCTCTGCCTTGTTTGTGGTGACACGGAATAATGCAGAGTGCATCATTTTAGGTGTCTTGCAGCTCATGACACCTGCAGGGCTCTGTCCATTGCCTCCTTCCCAAAGAAATCAGGGTTAAAAAGGTGGGGATGGCAAACTGGCATTGGAGTGCAGCAGAGATACATCAACACCAGCATTAAACTGTGGGCTCTCTCTGAGGGTTTCAGTCCCACTGGAGCAGCACAGGACTCGGGGCAAATGTGAGAATCTGTTAAAGGAAAAGAATAAGTGTTTGAGTCTTGCTGCTCCAGGAATAATGCTGATAAAATTATATGTATATTTTTATATGCATAATGCTCTGTCCAACTGCTTCAAAACACAGTGTGCCTTCACCACACATCTCTGGCACAGGGCTCACTTGAAGCTCGTGTTTGCAGCTAATGCAAAGGTCTATGCAGGCAGTTTGGCTGCAGTGCAGTAAACACCTGCAGAGCTGCAAAATCCCTGTCTGAGCCGGCTGCCTTGTTGTTTAACAGCTTAGTTTTAGGGTAATTCAGATCAGAAGCTAGACTTTAAGGATCAGATTTACCTCATTTAGTAGTGGAAATGTTGATCTGGGACCTGCTTTTATCCATCCAGCGTTTCTAGTCTTCAGTATGGGTTACTCATATTTGGCCAGGAACTGAAGTGGTTTCATTGTGGCTATGTGAGAGAGGAAAAATAAATCAAAGGGCCTAATTCTAAAGGAAGCTGACTATCCTCTTGTGAGAAGTCTTCTCTCTCCTTTGAGAACCCTTTGCTTTCATGTAGAGAATCATCCCAGAGTTCTGGCAAACTAAGTGAGGTTTTTCTGGGCTATTTGCTGGGGAAAAGGCCAATAATGCAATTTAAAACTGCACAGAGTCCAAATCTTATTTTTATCTAAATCTCCCAAAAGTGTTGTTTTTTGCATTCATGTCACCTAATAATTCAGTCCTGATCTTCCAGTCTGTCTTTATTTTCTGTCCCATTTTGGGGTTTCAAATACACTCCGTTTTCCTCAAACATCCTGTCACATACCAGAGGTGTAACCATATCCACCACCTTAACTCCAGGTGGCTGGAAGCTGATTCTGCACAAATTAGAGAGAAAAACTACATTCCTCTCTTCTTTCTGAGAAAATTGCTCCAAATGAGACTTATAGACCATAAACCTTGCCAGAATAAAGCATGCATCTACCTCCTCTTTAACAGTTCCCTATATTTAATATTTGCAAAAATAAAAATGGTTTTCAGGCATCATTGGCTCTTATTCCTTTACCTTCCTCTGTAATTTTCAAAGCCCAGATTTCAGTATAACCTGTTAGATGCAGGAGAACTAAACAACCCCACACTCATGAACAACCTGATTAAAAATGCAATGAAGGGGATTTCAATTGCAGAAATAGAATCTAAAAAAAGGTCAGACTCCCATTACCACACAAAACTTAACTTTGTGTCACGTAGCATAAAGACATAAAGAAAGTGTTTCTCCTTAAATACAGTTTTTTAATGCATACCTGAAGATGAGTGGAACTATTGCAGCAGAAGCACCTGCTCCAGCAGCTGGATACTCTCAGGTTGGTGAGGATGGAGACTATACTGACACGATGACCTGCTGACGCCTTTGGCTTACAGTTATGTGAATCAGTATCATTTGATTAACCTCAGTGGAATTTTTGAAGTTCTGTCCCTTTACTTGTGCATTTCCAGTTATTTCATGCAAAGTGTACGGTTAGAAAAAAACCCCAGCTTACAGAAATTTGGGCTTTAATGTTTCTGTGAAGCCCTCACCCTTTATGGACAGAAGCAGGACATTTCCTAGATTCAGCTGACAGGAGTTGACATACATTTTGTGCTTGCAACTGTTCTTGTCTCTACACAGAAATGTATGTAGTGAAATGAAATCTCATCAATAACTGCAATTGTTGGTCTTGTGAGAATTCCTCCATTCTGGTACTGAAACTTCTAAGAGTCATTAGTCAGACATTTGCAGCTCTGGATCCCGATGAAATCTCAAACTAGCTTCACTGTCAGACTGTTAGTCTAAAATTGGTGCACTCCAAAGCAGCTATAAAAAACAGGTGACCCCATACAACTCTTTTCAGTTTCCAGACAGAAAAACTACCTTCTTTCTATTCATATTCATATTTTATTCCTGTAGCATTCCTGGAGAGACTTGTTTGCCAGGAAAAGCAGTACTGAGCTGTTTCCAAAGTGCCTTTTTCTGGGATACAGCAACTGAGCAAAGTGAAAGGGGTCACTGTGTCCAGGGCTCGCTACCTTTTGGAAAAAGCAGCATGATTTTCCAGCTGATCCATGGGTTAATTTGAGAAAACTACAGCAGCCATCATCATTGTAGAATATTGCTGTCATTAATACCAGCAAATATATTTGCCCTCAAAATTTCTTCTCTCTTTCATAAGTGCTTATTCTTTGCTATGAAATCATCACTTGTAGGTGAACCCAGCACAACTTTAACACCAAGTGACAACTTTCTGGGTTTCTATTTTTCTACACTGCAAGTCCAGATAGTTGTTGATTTTAAGAGAGTATCCATTGTTAGCCAAAAAGAAAAGGTTTGTAGGAGTTTTGTCTTCATGTGTTATTATTTTTTATAAAATGCATTACAAGTTTGAAATCTACTGTCAGGGATGAAATAAACAAAAGATGAGTGCAATATGCTCTTGCCCTGGGTGAGCTTGCTGCAATACTCGTCAATTTTAAGACTTTTTCATGGCTCCTAAACTCCTTTCTGAAATGTTAAAGGTCTCACTAATCTTATCAGGTCATTGATTACCACCTGCTGAGCACAACAAAGAGCCAAAGAATGTGCATTACCTTCAATACACATCAGTGGTTTTACTCTCTACTTCACTCTAAAATTATCCTGCTTCTTTAAAAGGGGTAAATATTGAAATTACCTTGTTCAAAATGTATATTGTGTGGGGGAGGAGTAGTCAGCATCTGTTTCACCATCGTGCCAGGTGATACAGCACACTGTGGTACAATTGCAGCTGTGGGATCCTGAGTGCCAGGGATCCAACTCTTACCCTGTTGATGACAATGGTCGGCACAAGGGAAGTTTCCACGGAGCCTCATCCCTTTCCTTTAGCCATCAGTCTCCTGAAAGAAAGCTGTAAAGACAGTGTTTGTTGATGGGAAAGATGTGGAAAAGACTTTCCTCTGCAGTGAAGTAGGAGCGCAGATTTCCTCATTAATATAGTATATTTTATAATAATACGTACATTATACATATAATATATCATATAGATGTTATTATAATAAATGAGGTGCGAATTAGGAAAAGATGTTGGTGTTCAATGCTGAAAATTGAACCATGCTCCAGAAGCTCCAAGTATAAATCTTCCTTATACAGACATCAAAGAAGCAGAACTAGAAGATGCCCCAGGGGTTCTGTGGAGCTGAGTTTTGACTAAAGATGGGTACAACTAATATAGGTCAAAGCTTGCATTCAGTGGATAAGCTCTCAGTTTGTCAACTTATTCCTATTTACTGGACTGCCAAAATTTGGCAGGAGATACCAAGAAAATATCTGTTGTGATGCTTTTAGAATTTCCTGTTCTGGTTCAGCTTGGAAATGCTCCAAGATCAGCTTTCTTCTGATATTTTGGCACTACTTTTTAGTTTCTCAGTTATCTGTACTTTGACATTCCTTCTTCACTAGCTGAAGCCTGAACTAAAACCTCTGTAGAAGAGGTGGCAGCATGAGGCTGCCTGAGTTGGACACTGAGGTTAGAAAAAAGCATGAGCAGTGGAAGATACAAGAATTTACTGCTTTAATCAGAGTGACATCAGCTGAGGAAATGGGACTGGGATACTTTCACACCATCAGCAAGGTCTGGGAGGAAACCATAGTGTAAGATTTTGGTTTTGTATCCAAAATACTGACGGAGATTTAACCACAGGGCATTCAGTTAGAGACTGAGCACCTCTGAGCAAGCTACTCTGCAACTTCTGCCATCTGGAACAACCTTCCCATGTCTCTCTGATTCTCCATTTCCTCTGAATCTTTGAAAACATTCTCTTCCCCCCATCCCATACCTCTGAAGTGCTCTGCTGCTCTCCCTATAGTCAGCATTAATTGTTGTCTAAAATGCCCATTATGCAGCTGGGTTTTGCTATATTTTGGCTTGCACTTACACCTTGGCTGGGCCTGTGTGAGCAGTAAAACACTGGGGGGTTCACAGTCTGTATCATGCAATTCAGATTAGATCCTGGGGCAAATCCACAGAAGCTGAAGTAGTGCTGTAAAACACTTTTTTTTCAGGAGTGGTGTGTTGGCGCCAAGGATTTGAGCCCTGTGTCTTGTTAGTGCAGTAATGTTAAGCCAAAGCCTCAGTGCAACAGACAGCAAATAATCAGCCTTTTTAGGTTCTTTCTACTTTTCCCATGCAGGCATTCCTCAATGTCCAAGAACCTTCTCCAGACCTTCCCCAGCTCAGAAGGAATGAGAAGACAGAGCTGGCTCTGTGCTGTGTTTCAGCAGGCATGCCTACAAACATGCACCTCCTCCCCCTGCTCCCTGCAGTGTGGATCACTGATAATTGGCAGATTGGATTGAAGAGAATTCTTCCAGATGCTGCTAGTTAGTGTCACAAGTGACACTTCGCTTGTGTCAGTGAAGTTTTTGTGAAGCAGCTTCCAAGCTGTAAACTTCTTCCATGGTATGTGTTGAGCTGGTGGAAATAGACATTTTGAACTTTGTTTTTTGGGGTGAGGTTAGTAGCAGAGGCAGGTGGTTTGTGTCTGGGGAATCTATTCATGTTCTAGGAGCACTCAGAAAATGCAAGACTTTCTACAGATATGCCTGGCCCACTGACTAATAGTGCTGGCTGTGACAGGACACCACCAATCTTGGTGTTTTAAAGCCTCATTTCCACTTCACAGTCCTGAGGATTTCATCTTTGAATTCCACCAGGAAATGCATAGATTGATCTCACTTCTGGCACTGTTAAACTCTGAGCTATTCACTTGGCCAAAGTAGGAGTGGAACAAGGACAGTGAAAGAAGCTGTTAACATGAGCAGTATTTTATCTATTTAAATTTAATAAAGGATGTCAAACAAAACATCTTGTTGTTTTGATTTTGTAAAGTTTTGCTTCTGAAACAGATTAGAAAAATGTAAGTTTTAATGATATTGACCAAGCACAGTTCTTAGGACTTATTCCATTGCTCACTGAAGATACTGGAAAGACTCTCACTGACTTTAATGAGTCCCAGAATGATGAAGGAAGTGTTTTGTGAGGATTAATTCTTCTATTTAAAGAAATTTCCCCTCAGTAAGGATTCCTGCTGAATATAGAGTTAATGGACCATTTTCTTCATTCTAGAGCTTTAAGAAAGGTAACACTAAGAAAAGATTAATTTGGGAATATTTGTAAAGACACCTGAAATTCTAACATATCAATGAAGAACTTCAACTTCATTCTGTATTATCTCCTGTTCCTCATCTACACATACACTAAATGCAACCCAAAACCTACAGATATTTATTGTTTAATATTTAATATTGTTTGATAATTTTTGATTTAAAAAATGCTTACTGATTTCAACACTCTTTTAAAAATTATGCAGGACTTGGGTCTTTAAATCATTAGTGTTTTCCTGTCCTTTTTTAATTCTTCCAATGAAATGACAAACAGTGACATAAGAACAAAGTAACAGTCCAATCTTTGTGTTTTGTAATGAATAATAAAGTATTTTAACCTCTTTAGGGATTTAACACCACGTTAATCCTTTAATCCCCAGAAAAACCAATTTTGTTGACATGAAAAGGGGATATTTAACTTCATCCAATTAATTTTCTTCCTTGGAGATACCATGATTATGAAGATTAGATTGAACAGATTCATTAAAATAACCGTATTTTGTAGAAAGTGGTAGTTTTGCCAATAGATAATTGTATCAGAAAATAAAATTTTACATCACAATTATACTTAATTTTCCTCAATATAAGAAAAGCCAATACTCTGAAACCCAGAAAACTCTGCCACTTTTTAAATACTCAGTCATTAGGTATTGGATGTTCAATTTAACCATATTTCACAAGAAATGGTAAAGAGCAGAATACTCACTACTTTGCCTGTCTTTGCTCTATGACTTTCAAAATTTGGTCAACTTCAAAGTTTTACCTAAGCAGTAAATCATTAAAGCAACTGTTCTGTGTTGATTTTCCAAATGCACTGCACATGTAAATTGAGACAGATTTTTCACTTTCCACTTAAACATTTGTAGGTCAGATCTTCAAACATGTTTTGTGGCACTATAAAAGGATAGGGCTTGTTTCTGAAAAATCCTGCCTGATAGTTTGCTGTCTCTGGAATGAAAAGAATATGTATAAGAGTGAGGAAGTGTTTTATGGTTAAGACATCAAAGTGAGATCTGGAAAATCCAGATTAAATTCCCCACTCAGCCATGGGCTTGACGTGCAGTTTTGGTCAGGTCACTTGACCTTACATCTTCCACTGAAAGTGGGTAGATAATGCATCCTTTCTTCCAGTCATTTTTAGCTGCCTCTTCAAACTGGAACTAGTTTGGGGTACAGGCTGAGGCCACATTTCGATAATATAATAAATTTGCTTTCTAGTACTGGATCAAACATTTTGTGACTGAATGATGCAAAACACCAAAGCCTGGATAGACTTTCTCTGTTAGACCAAAGCTGTCACTTCTGATGACTTTGTACCAGTGATCTTTATGCTGGATGAGATATCACTGGATGTACCACTCAAAGAGTGTGGTTTGTGAGGCAGTTTAAGCCAAAGAAAGCCCGGGGTCCTGCTGTGTGTTCCCTCTCCTCCTCTGTGTTAGCTTTAACAGGGCACAGCTGTGCAATTGGCTGCACCAGCGAGCTGATCCAGCACAAAA
This sequence comes from Trochalopteron elliotii, assembly GCA_024734555.1. NCBI lineage: Eukaryota > Metazoa > Chordata > Aves > Passeriformes > Leiothrichidae > Trochalopteron > Trochalopteron elliotii. Next base: position 1,631,947 of record JANPWX010000201.1, read on the forward strand.
CAAACTTCTCACACACACATGCACACACCCTACCCCCAAAATGATAATTTTTTGCTCACAGACACATGCATGGTCATTGAAACTGTCACAAGGGAATG
>JANPWX010000202.1:0-70914 GCA_024734555.1 Trochalopteron elliotii
AGATGCAATTTCATAAGAAAATACATTTCTCTTGCTTATGGAACAATTTTTTTGGCTCCTGCAAGCACACAGAAAATATACAATAAATCATGGTGGTAAATATTCCAAACTCTTTTGGCCTTGCATTTTAATTTGAACATTATGATGTTTTTAAGGGAAACACCCTTTTCAGACTGTCCCAGTTTGCTTTAGGAGTGTTCACTGTTGCTGTAGGACATGAATTGTGTGAAATGCTTGTAGGGTATGTCCCACATTATAACTGTAACAGCAAAACTGATTTATTCTCACCCTCCCAGCTGTTAACTCATGCTCCTCTGCTGTGAAACTGTTTGGTTTGGTTTGAACCAGAATCTTTTCACTTGCCTTGCTTAAACAGCAACTCTGCAACACTTCTATGGGTGCATCAAGAGGGAGAATAAGCTGCCACAGGGGTCTGAGGAGGAGTCTTTCCAATGAACTTTGATATTTGGAGTTGCACATTGTAATATCTGTCTCTCAAAAGAATTACATTGCAGCTTCTCTACAATGGACTCATTTATGATTTGTGGCCAAGTCCTGCAGATCTGTGTGAACTTTAAACTTACATTCATCTGTCTGTGACAACAGAGCTCCCTGAAGTATGCAGTAACTTATGCAATAACTTATGAAAAATGTTTTGATTAGTATCTTGTACTTAATATTTCCTGCTTTTGCTTTAGATTACTTCCCCCCCCTCCATTTTTTACAGCCAGATAATGAGGAATAAGGGCATCTTTTTTTCACCAAAGCATTTTTCTTCTAGAAGATCAAGAGTTGCAGAACTCATTTTTTTGTTGTTTTGTCCTTTTCTCAGGGTAATGGGAATTTGACAAGAACAAAAGAAGTGTCTTTACTTACACACTCTTTGGGTGTTTTTTTGTGATTTTTTTTTTCTGCCTTACTTAGATTGTAATACAATAGAATTGGGAAAGATGCCAAGAAGGGCAACAGAGATAATCTAAGATGAGGAAATGCAATACAGGGAACAGTTAACTGTGCCTGGACTCTTCAGCCTGGAAAGTATATAAATTATGGGGAATACAACCAAGATCTATGAAATCATTTCTTGTCTCATTCTCTTCCAGTTTGAGAACAAGGGCATATCAAATGAAGGGGTTGGAAATGCTGTGGTAGTTAGGAGAACTGGGGAACTCTTTGCCAAAGGATAAGAGATGTGATAAAGGCTTGTGCTGCATCCACAGCAACGTGGGGGAGTATTCCTGGGAAGGGGCAGAATCTCCTGTGGTGCACTAAAGGCCTGAGTTGAGAGGGCTTGGAGCCTGGCAGAGTATCAGGGAAGTAACTGCCTGCACTTGGCTCTTGTATTTAGTGTCCCCTTGTAAAAAAGGCATTTTGCACCCAGAGTGTTTGGCTTTAGGGGCCTTTGCTCTTCCCATTGGGCTCCTCTAAAAGTGAGACCTCACTCAGTCAGGGTCAGTGGGTGTCAGAGACTGTGAGGAAGTTCTGCACTGTCTGGACTGAAGCATCTGCCTTTGGAGGATCTTCTGGTGTGACACTGATACAGGCAGATATCAGCCTCAGCCTTGGCTGTCCCTGTCTTCCATGGGATATTTACAGCTGCAGCACCAGCTGGGTTAAATGTGCTTCCCTATTTTACTTCTTCCCTGGTGGCAGCTCCCCATGAAATTATTTATGGTCTTGGGTAAGAAAAGAAATGTTGTACTTATTTTAAAGATGTCCTTAATAAAGTGTTTTACATAGATAGTGTTGGATTGAAAAAAACAACAGGACAGTTGTTTAATTTGGTGTATTTTTGTGAAAAGGAAGAATTTGGTGTTGGTTTTGGAAACAGTCTTGACTTCTAGCCTTAAAATACTCTCTGCCTTAATGCATTGTATCACTTTCTCTTGCTTTCATCTTATTTCAATTTTTTTTTTTTTGCTGGTCTCCTCTTGTCATATGAAAATGACTCCTAGTTGTATGTGTGTGTGCAAAAAAAAAAAGTGTTTGCATGCACAAACAGCTACTCTCTTACATACCTGTGTGAGCTATAAAGGTCTTCCTTTATCATCCAAATATTTCTGCACAGTGATTTTGCTGTTAGTACTTCAGTTTATGCAATGACACATGTATTTATGCAAATTTAAAGTTTATCTTTGGAGTTTTCTTTCCACAGTTAGACAAAAAAATCAGCCTAAAAAATCCATTAATCACATGTCTTTACAAAGTGGAATGGTGAGTTTCAGTTTCTCAGAGTTGGCTGGAAGTTAATGGGTAATTTATCTCTATCAGTTAAAAATGAAATTTAGGGTACTAGTTTGATGCAGGTGTTTCAAGTTAGGCAAGATGAACCCCACCTTTAATTTCTGATTTGATACTCACCTGAGAATATCAAAGTGACTCTCATCTAGGCCAGGGAACATACCTTTGGAAAGAGCCCTTGGCATGCTTGTTCCAAGTGGGAATTCAGCATTTTTGGAGGGCACATGAAGCGAATTTGAAAATCTGTCCCTAAGTACTATTTCTTACTTGGTTGCCTTAGTCTTATTTGCAGCATCTTTTTCTCTTGGACGAGCCCTTCAAGTGTGCTCTCTGTAGGTTTTAGAGCTTCTCCAGTCCCTTGGAATCAGGAATACAGAGGATGGATTCTCATGGACCTGTTTTAGCACTAGGCATGGCTGGAAGAGGTGGCAGATAGGTTTGGGGTTTTTTTGAGTGCTCACTCTTTTGGTTGGAATGTTTTGATTCTAAAAATTAACTAGGTTTAATAGCTGCTTTTGCCTTTAGTTCAACTGTACATTAAATGAGATGAAAACAAAAAGGATTGATTCTTACTTTGAAATTAACTATTGAGTTACTTTTAAAAAAATGCTCTTTATTAAATGTTTCTAAAGAGAGCAATATTGTTTTGGTTAAAATGTAATCAAGGAGAATAGGGATTTGAAATAAAACCTAAAAGAAATGTGATTTCCCTAGAAATGTTCAGAGGAATTTACTTAATTGCAACCAGAAGTTTGACCTGGAAGTGTAATGCTTTGACCTTTTAGCTGTCTGGCTTCCTAAATGTGTTGTTTTGCTCTCTTTAAACTGTGAGAAAATCTCTTTTATACATCCTTAACTCTTGCCTTCCCTAAAAGTCTGCAAACAATCACCAGCAAAAGGAAAATCATCATGCTATTTTAAGGAAAAAAAAATCATTGCAGCTATGTATTGAGCATTGAAGTCCTTTTTATTTTAATTTTAACTGGATGTAATTGGAGGTATAATTTCACTGTTAAATATGAATAGGAATTTCTTTTAAACTTTCCATGCTACCATATTACACAATAACACTCTCCTTTGTTCTTCAGTTTCATTATCATATGACCAAGGTAGAAATTACAGCTTTTAAAATTGCAAACATTTTTGTGGGTTTATTCATATTTGGAAAATTTTTATAAGTCTTTATGGGAATCTGTCCAGATGGAGATGGAGGGCCAATTCCTGAAAAAAATTCTGCCTCTTTTCTCTATGTTCATAGTTTAGTGAGAGCAACTCTGGGTGTTTGATTCACCACTGAGTACCAGGTATGTTGTGGTTATTACACATGAAGTATTTCTGTTGACTACAAAGGCACAGTGGCAGAACCACAAACAAAATGAAACCAACAAAGCTTTGCAGGGCCTGTGCCTTAATTTAGTAAAAAAAAGAAGAGATAATGAAATAAAAATTTAGTAGTGTAGCAAATAATAAAGACTTCTACTTGAAAATGGGAGGAAAAAAGTTCAGTGTAATCTTGACTATGTTGTGGACTTACAACTTGCTGAGAACATCAACTTCAGACTGATCAGAGATGTTCTAATGCACAGCAAATTACACATATTCAAGGAGAAACATTCCATATTCACTGTAACAAATCCATGTTTAAATGCCAAAACTTGCTTTAGAGAGAATAGAAGATGACAGTTTTGTACTTGTTTACTCTGTATCTTTCTCTTATTCCTTTAATTAAGATATTTAATTTGGTGGGGGGTTTTTATGTGCAGATATGTGGGTCACAGAATATGGGCAGTGCCATGGCAAAAGGCAGGATTGTGGAGTTTGGTCTTTTGCATAAAAGCACCTTAAATTTTCTATTCAGTTTTGAGAAAGAGAATGTTCTGTGTACTTTTTTTTTTGCACTTGGCATCCGTTTAGCTGATGTCAGAAATGGAGGCTGCCTGGGCTGTGCCACTCAGGTGCTCCCTTATAACACCATATTCTTGAGTGAGCTAAAATGAGTGGTTTTATACAAACCATTTTGTAGTCAGTCTCCAGCTCTTTGCACCAGAACCAGAGCTGAGCTGGTGGCAGTGGGCAGATGATGACAGTCATGGTTGTTCTTGGTCTCTTTTGGTGGTATCCTCTGCATCAGAGCTTGTGAGAGCCAAAAGACATAGAGACTTATTTGGAAATAGAACCTTTCAGCAGCTGACTTAATTAGGGTCTGTTTGCCAGCATTTAAAAAGAGAAAATACAGAAGGCTCTATTGTGGTACTTTCCACCTATTTGCTATGCCCCAGAAATTCCTTCTGCTCTGAGTTGTTGCAAATCTAACAGGAGTCTGTTGTGTGAAGAGACAAAAACCTGTGAACCTCTGGCACAACTTGCTTTATTCAGACAACAGCATGAAATTGCAGGTTCAAGTCCACACATGTCTCTTAGAACTCACATTCTTTTGAAGTGTCCTCTGGATGTTAGGGTAGACAAAGAGTTTATGACCATCAACATCTACCTCTTAGCAACACTGGGATATCCTAACAGGAATCCTCAAAAATAAAAATTAAATAAAAATATTTTTTTTGCTATGTATCAAGATCACCTTTGAAGAAGCTATGTTTTCATGTTTAAAACACTTTCCTAAAGTTCTGCTGAATATACATGCTCCTGGTTGCTTTCCCTCTCATCCTTTCCCATCATGTCTCCACTGGCAGTGTTGGGCTTTTTTCACCAAGCCCAGAGGTGTTGTAGTCCTGTGATACAATATATTCCTGACATTTCTAGTGACCCTTGCCTAGAGACCTTGTTACTGGTGGAAGATGAAAGTCTTGGCAGCTGTGAGAGCTCTAGGGTTAAAACCCTTTCCTCCTGGGGTAAAAGTTTTGCAGAAGTTATTTCCTATTGCCAGGAAAAAAGAAATAGAGCCTGGAGACTTGTGAAAGGTTTGATTGACTTTATTTAAAAATCTTTCAGCATCATAATATAGGCACCAGTGATTTTGCTGTTCTAATGAACAGTAAGGGGAATCAGTCATGTCTGATAAATTCCAAGAGGCTCCTTCCCACATTTTGGTTGAAGTTTTTGTGCTTGAAGAAACCTTGTTTTGTAGAGATTCCTCACACTTAAAATACAAAATCCTCCATTTCAAGTTCTTCATGGCATCAAAAAATTTCCTGCAGCTCATAGATTTGTTCAAGGAAAAACCACAGAGACAGGCTGCAGGGACATATTTTGTGATAGAGGCATGTGTTATATTATGCATTCCCTAGCATGCTGTGAGTCAAACTTGGTCCATCACAGTGTCTGTGTCTCATTTGAGCCAGAATCTGCCTTCCTTTTATCACTGAGGAGTTCAGTGATGTGAGTGATTGGTCCATTTGGGAAGAGCTGTCTGGCCAGTCTGTGGGATGTGCTCTTCCTGCTGTGCAAAAGTGGCACTGGACAGTTTAACCCAACTCCACTGCACTATGGACACTTCCAAGAGACTTTGGCTTCTCCTGGGCTGCTGACTTGTCAGACAGTGTTTACCACAGGGTTTGTTTTCCAGTTCTCTCTGCCTTTTAGCTGGTAGTAACAGATGCCTTTCTCAGCTTTTCTCTTGGTTGTTGTGCTCATTCCAGTGGTTAAAGAAGTCCAGGCACGTGGCTTTCTCTGGAATACAGTTTAGATGTTCAAAACAGGGAGCATTCCTAAGTAGCTTTCAGTTAGTACCCATCACATGCAATTAATAATGTGGTTATTGAGTCTGAGATCAACAAAAGGGTGAAATGAAATCTTGTGTCCTGTTAGAAAACAGTTGTCTGTGGTAAAGGTGCACTGACCATCAAATCTATTCTGTGCATTTATCTCCTTGAATGCCTTGGCAGGTGCTGCTGGCTGTTACTGCTCATACATTATGAATGGGTATGGATTTTCCAGGGATGGATCAGCCTTCCTCTCCATCCTTAAGTATTAGTGAGGGGGAGATGGCCTTTTTCCTTCAGAGCTGGTGTGTTCCCAGGACCTCCATCAGAGGCATTAATCATCTTGCAGCCAGATGGTCTCAGATGTGATTTTCTTCATTCTTTCCTCCAGAGCAGCACTGACAGCCAGCCTAAGAAATGTCTTATCCTGGATCCAGTTTGGCCAGGATAGTTCTAAATTTGGAGTGAATTCCACACCTCTCCTGCTAGAGGAGAGCCCTACAACTCTACTGTAGGATTTTACAAAATGGCTCAGTCCAGTTTTGCAGTTTGTGGCTCATACTCTGGATGGTTTAGGCAGTGGGCTGTGTCTAGACTCTGATATCCAGGTTCTGATAGCAGGGAAGATCCTTCTAGGCCTATCCCTTCCTCTCTTGGTCACACTCCCTTGAAAGGTTAATGTCTTTCTTCCAGTCAGGGACCTTGTTTCCAGATAAGAACTAAATCTTGTCCCCAGGTCCTTGGTGAGAAGGATTTCTCAACTATTTGTGTTGGCAACTGGCCTGTGTTCAGAAGATTTAGCAGATAGAAGAGCAGCAGTAATGCTAAAAACCAGTGAAAGAGTAAGGTGAAAAAAAAAATCAGCAATCTGGTTTTGTCTGTACTTGGTTTAAGCTACACTAAGGCACCCTGGAAAAAGACAGAGGCAAATTCCATCCCTGAATTTATTTGCAGGTACAAGAGTTGGCAAGGTCAGACCCTGCAGCAATAGTCACTCAATACTACACTCAAGTATTTTTTTGTCCATTCTTCAAGTATGTTTTATATATCAATTTAATGGCCTGAATGTTTTTCCTTGGGTATTAAACTTCTTTTTAAAAAGAAACTTATGGGCTTGATGTTATGTTTATCAGTACACATTTTCCTGGGTACTTGTTTATAGTAATCATCTTCTTTGAACTGAAGGCAGACTGTATGGAAAGAATGGATGCCATCCTGACATGTTTGTTATTTTGAAGCCCGTTCTTTGCTGTATAAAATTTGAACTGGGTGAAGATGCTTCTTGTTTAAAAAATACCAAGTGGATTCCAGAAAAGACTTTGGAAATCTCAGCAGCTTTTTGTATGTGATGTGCATCTGCTGTCCCTATCTTAGACTTGGCTTAGAACTTAAATGCCAGTATTTTATTTGAATCTCTTCTAAATTAGAAATGGCAGCCTACTCTACAGCACATGGTATGGAGTTGGACATTTTTGGGAAGGAAAATTGCACAATTTACACTAGGTTTAGAATGAGATGTTCCTTTTTTTGTTTTGTTTACAAACAATCAGGACTTTTGATTCTGTGGTGAATAATTTTAAGTGAAGAAATATGAGTGCTAAAAAGCAGTGTAATAATATGTCTGTAGAGCACTTTGAAGATGAAAAGCTCTATATACTCTAAACATTATTACTGGTGTAGCCTATTCTGTGTGAAAAAATTAATCACGTATGAGCTAAGTGTAGATTTTTTTTAATGTACAATTTAGTGTTTCAGAAAGTCTGATGCACCTGTGTATTTACTTTCACTTTGTAGCATTAGAAATTTATCCTCTTATATTTTTAATATGTGTGTAGAGTAGAGTCAGTCCTAATCCACAGCAACCTTTCAGAAATGTGAAGTATCTAGGCTGGGAAGGGAAACAGGTATGACATAAAAATACTGTGTGATGAGAAATAGGTGCCTGTCAGATCTGGAAATGTTTTGGGGGCACTTGGCCTTAGGCTTGTGCTGTGGCTTTGGACAAGACTGGAGTGAAGCAGGGAGCCAGGCAGGTGCCAGATCGTGCTGGGGAGTGAACACCTGCCAGGCTGCTCCAGATAACTCAGCAGCTCAGAGGCATTTTCCCAGGCTCCCAGCTGAATGGTCCATAATAGCCGTGGGAGAGGGCTTCCCACTGCTGCACACTGCACCACAGCCTCCTCTTGGCAGCCTGCTGGAAGCTCAAGTCAGCCTGGCTGTGTCTCCTCTGGAAAACAAGTGTTGCTGGATTGTCTTACAGGAGAGTTGGTCTCTGATACTTCCTCTCCGTGTCGTGGGACTCTGAAATACAGCAAGCAGGGCAAATTACTGTTCCCTTAAAAGGCAGCACTCACTGGTGCCTATTTCAGCTGAAACTGAACTGTGGCTTTTCTAGAACCACTTGTATGCAGCCTCCTTTTGGGTTTCAGGGTCTGTTTATTTCCTTGGGGTTGATTTGTTTGTTTGGTTTTGTTTTTCTTGTTTGTTTTTGGACCCTGGAGCTGATGATTTAGAGTGCCCACTTTTGGAACAAGAAAAACAAAACTTCACATCGCTAAATACAATTTTAGTTCTGCCTGTGTGCTGGTAATCCATGAAGGGAGCTTTATCTGTGTTAGATGGTGAAGAGGAAATTGAAGATGGGATCAGCTAGGTTTGCTGAGCCCAGGGATGTGTGAACTTTCTACATTACTGGAAGAAAAATTGTCTGTTGCTTGAGGTTCAAACTTCTGTGTTGTGCTCAAAAGAAGTCTGTGATGGAGCATTTGGTACATATCAGTTGGTCTGTTCTTGCATGAGATCATGAACAGATTTAAACTCATGCTGAGTAACTGTGTAGAAAGTTCAAAAAGCTGTGAGTCACATGGGGTTCTTGGATAAGATGATTTTCTTGTGGATCTTATTTTTAAGTTTCTTTCTTCATGAAGTAGAATAGTTAATTGGATAGTATATTTCCCCAGAAGGAAGCTGAAAGAGGATATCACCATTTTTATAGTTCTGCAGTAACTTTGACAGCTTTAATATTGGGGGAGTTTTTCAAACTCCAGCTGACTACAGAGTAGATCATACGTCATGTACAAGAGGGTTTCAAAACATTTAATGAGTGTAGCTGTGTGATACTTTCAAAATGCAAGTATCTTAAATGTAGTGCATCTTAATATTTTCTCAGGCTTAGCAACAAGCCTGAGCAAATATCTGTTCAGGCCTTTTCAGCAAAGTAGTAAATAATAATGGAAACTAAAATGATTTTTAGTGTTAGTCCCTCTGGGCTGAGCTTATTAGCTCAGGTGCAGTTCCCTATGATGCTTTATAAGACTTTCAGACTTGAGCTGATGCTGCAGAAATAGTTTGTAGAGGTGTCTTGATCTTTTACGTAATGGTTGATTTTGTCAAAGCTGAGGTAAGTCTTCTCTTCCACAGAACAGTAGCTGGCTGAATCCAGGGCCTCTAAGGAGAATTTGAAACTTTGTTCAGTCAGTCACATGTGATTAAACACTTAACCTCTTAGAGAATACCAGGACAGCAAGAAAAATAAACAGATGTAGAGGTCACTGATCTATAGAAAAATTTCAAGAAGGAAGCATCCTGCTTTTCCTGTGAAAAACAAAGATTCACACTTTTTAATTTTAGATCCCTTTCAAAAAAAACCCACCCCAAAACATGTGGAATATCACCAACAAATGGAGGTGGAAAGAAAAACTTCTAATATTTACTGTCTGAAGATTTGTTTTCCAAGTTGTACTTTTAGGAATGCTACTTTCTCAGCCTTCCAAGGTCACACTGGAGTGTGTTGTTATCGCACTAATAACTTATTTATATACAGGGCAAATTCTTTGATTTGACTAAGCCTACTAGCAGTGATAAAGAATTGTAGATGCCAAACTGGAAATAGCTAAAAGTAATTTTCCTTAATTGTTCTTTTAAGTAAACAGTTAATAAAGCTAGTGGATTACATCCAAATTTTTCTCTAGTGCTCATCATTTTTAAGGGATGGTTCAACTTGTCACATCTTGACTCGATCTCTAAAAGGAAGTCAAATTTTGGGTGTCTTCCTGAGGGGCAGGAAAAAAGATGGCTGATAAATTTCAAAGGGATTGATTGTGATTGATAACTGTAGTTCTTAATGAGAGCTGAGGCTCAGCAGCACTTGATGGTGAGCTCCAGAAAATCTTGTAGGAGAGTGGGGGACCCTTAAGGAGTACATGCATATATACTTAGAAATAAGGCATGCCTTGGCACTTGCTCAGTAGGGATTGAGACTGGAACAAGCAAGCTTTCCTTCTTTTTAGATGGTTAGATTACAAAAACAGCAGTAGCACTTAATATTCTAATTTATCTGTGCTAATTGCACCTAGGGTAGCTGACTGTCTTCAAAGCATTAATAATTTAAGTCTTGCAAAGCCCATCCAAGTTAGGGGAAATATCCCCAACCTTCCTTCACACTTGGATTTCAGTGAGGTGCACAGGGAGACTGGGGAGGATGAGTCACAGATGTCAGGTTTTTGCACTTTCAGTGGGAGTCAGGTTGCTTCATACCTTCATGAATGAAGTGCTAACTGATTTACCAGGGTCATTTGGGAATTTAAGTAGAACAAAAGTAAAAGCTGATTTTCTTGATCTAATAATTACTCTCTCAGCCATAATATGATCTCTTCTGTCCACCTCTACACTGCTGATGCACAAGGATTTCTGTCATTCCTGAGAACAGAAACTGAAAAAGCCTCTGGAGGTTACAGGTACCTGCTGGGTCAGCCAGGCCAGCTCAGGCTGCTGTACATACTGAGGAGTTCAAATACGGGCATTTCTCACCTCATTCAGTGGAACTGTAGAATTAAGCCCTTTCATCTTTGAGTTTCTTTGTAGTTACATATTTTTTTTTTCCTTACCAGGTCTGTCACCTTCCTCTAGAAGGCAGTTAAGTAAATGAGTATCTGTAGTGTTCTTGAAGAATGTGTATGAAAACATGGCACCACATTATTAAGCAAATGACACCTCTGATCAATTAATTAATTTAATTTCTGTGGTTGGATTCCAGAACTTGGTGTAGATTTTTGCCCTGTTTCAGGCACCAATTTCTTGAGACTTCAGTATGAGAATTCAGCAGTTTCTTTTGAACAATATTCCATTAAAGTTACTTTTTCCTTTGTATTGTTGAGCTGCTGCTGCTTTCTCTCAATCCAGTCTTAGCAGATGTGCAGCACTTTGAGACCAGAATGCCCAAGATACCCTTACACTTAATATTATCCCTTTGTTTTATGTTGCAGCCAACAGTTTGCACATTACAGCCTACTTTATGAAGAGATGGGTTAATCTCCGTTGTGCTCTAGGGAAACGTTATCGTGGTAAGAAATCAGTTTCTTACAGACTTACTTAGAAGAGGAAGAAAGGGAACATAACTAAGACTTTGTCAGATTTTGGTCTACTTAAATCAAATTTTCTTTCACAGCTTGGGTTTTTTGGTGGGTTTTTTTCGGTTTGTTTTTTTACAGAGAAGATTTCCTGAAAACAAACAAACAAACAAAAGAGAAGTGTTTCTTGAGATAAGATGGATTTTTTTTTTTTTAAACTTAATTTTAAATTTGTGTATGCCTTGCCCCAGGGTAATCAGCTAAGCCTCTCCAAATTCTGTAAGTATGACGAGACTCAGCGTTTTCCTGAGTCTCTGCAGGGTGAATCAAGCAGAGGTTGCAGCATGAATCACTTCATTATTGCTCAGTGTCTTGTGACATCAACATGCAGTACAAGTGTATGCAGGAAAGGCTTTTGTTCACCTCACAGCTATAAAACCTTGACGTAGGTGATGTCATTGGACCAGGTCTTTTTTTTTCATGTTTTCTCAAGCCAGGATGCTCTGGAAGGAAGGAAGATCAATCCTCTCCTGCCAACAGCAACACAAAAGAGCTGTAATGATTGCTGCCCTCTGCACTGGCCTCTTGGCATCAAATTAAAAAAAAAAAATCCTTAAAAATACTGAATAATTGAATGGGTATTTTAAAGTAATTTATTGCTTTTACAGGGATCCATGATATTCATAAATGTTTAAATCTGTCTTCAAATGCCAGCTGGTTGTTTTCTAAGTCCATATTGGCTGAAGAGATCAGTGTTGACTTTAAATATTTCATCAAACTTGTCCTGTTAGAACAGAATTTCAGAATGTCTGCATTGGCATCTCAATATTGTTTGCTGTCTGTTAAGTTTGAACTGTTCTAAAGCATCAATGAATAACTAAAGATACCTGCATTTTGCTAGCCAGCAGATGAAATTGTTATAAAATGTAACAATAAAATCATGTTACTGGAAGCAACTTGCCCTACTCTTCAATTCTACAAAAAACCATCTGTGAGATCAACCTCAGTTTTTTTTCTGCAAGCTTGTCCCCTTCTTGTCCCACAAAAATAGAGTGTTATGACTTCATTTTGAAATACAAAAAACTTTTAAAAATATTAATTCTCTTTTTTATATAAACAAAACAAAAGCAACAAAAAAAAAATCAGAGCTGAAAATATGAAGATACTGATCTGGAAATAATTTCATATGTAAACAAGAAAATATCCAGCTGTGCTCTTCCCATAGCATTGTCAGGTACTGAATAAAGCATTGTCTCATCTATTCTAATCTGTGAACCCTTCAATTTTTAATCCTTTGTAAATAGAAACTTTGTTGTGTTCATAACAAACCATGTGATCTTGAGTAAAATGTGTAATTCAGTAGTAGTTAACCAATTTGTTTAATGACTTCAAGAATCTCTGTAGTTGGAGTGTGAAACACTCTGCCCTGGCCTTATGCTGAGGTTTGATGCCAAGCTCTGACTGAATGTTGTTCTAGGCTAAAAACCTCATTTACAGCTTTTGTGATGAAAAGGCTCATCACCAAAACAGCACAAAAGAAATCCTTGTTAAGTGGTTTGTCTGTTGGTTCAGTCTGGTCTTCCTGTCCAGGGGTGCAGGTGGACTAATTTGCAGCCATGACTGTCCTCTTGGGAACTCAATTTATTCTACTTATTGATTTTTTGGAATGCTTTATAAAAACAAAACAAAAGGAGGAGTGGCATGTTGAAGAGAATAGGTGAGAAGCTAGAAGGGTGCATGAAATGAGTTAGTGTGCAATTAAAGAAACAACTAATTTTGTCTACTAAAATAACATGTATGTTGTTGTTGTGAGTGGTTTTGAAAGTGGTTATGATTTTTGTAATCCTCTTTTCAATTCTTTTTTGTTTAGATCTCCGTGTGTTTCCAGAGAAATTTATCGTTTGTGTCAGTAAACTTGACTTTGATCCAAGTGCTTGGGCATGTGACAATGGTGAATTGGTAGGTACAAAACTGATCTATAAAGTTTTGGGGGTTTTTAATAGAAAGGAGGTGAATGTTTATATATAGATGTAGTTATTCAAGTATTTGTTACTGTCATCTTGACACCAGAAAGTCATAAGAACATTTGAGCCAAAGTCATCAAAAGTTCATCCTGAAATGAGCCTAAGGCAGGCAAAAATGGGAATATTGAAAGCTCAGCATTTTCTGAGCCTTGCAAGTCTTGGAGAAAAAGACCGTATGTTTAGAAAGCCAGGTATGATTTTAGCACCTTGATTTAAGGATCTTTTTTTTCCTTTATATTTTGTCCTTGTAACATTTTACTTTCCATAATTATAATGTAGCTGTTTGTAATGTCCACGGGGTTCTTGTATGTTTTCTTAGCACTTGTTCTGCACAGCAACTCAAGCGGATCAGTGCTGGCCCTGCTGGGAAAAAAAATCCCCAAACATTTATGGAAGAAAAGGCACTGGTGTGTGGTTAAATACCATAAGCAATTCTTCTTAAATATTTCATCCTGAAGGCTTCATCAGGGTCAAAGGCTTCTGAATTTTATCCTGCAGTTAAGTGCTGATTGTCTCAGGAGTGCTCACGTGGGCCCAGGTGCCGCTCTGTGGCTCACGCTGAGGGTCACAATTACACCCTGAGGTCTGGGTGGATTTTAAGTGTTGATCTTACATGTATTAAAGTGTATTTGACCCTTGAAAAAATGAGTTTTCTTTTAGTCATTCAACTCTTTTTTCTTTTTTTTTTAAATACCAGACAGGGTGTTCATAGTTACAATGCTAAATGCAGATTTTCTTGTTTTGATTCCTAGCTTGGTACGTACCCTTAAATGTCAAAGAATTAAGCAAATGTTTTTTGTACTCTAGAAGTACTTTGCTCTTTTGAACATTATTACTTTTTCAGCATTCTCTTGAAAACTCCTGAATGCTTGAAGGAGAAAATTCTATCTCTGCATTTTGACTGAGAAATAATGATGGGGTATTTTTCTTGCTTAAGTAATTCTTCTGAGATATCCAGTTCCCTCATTTGGTATTTTTAATCTTTCCATAAAATAAGAGCTGAGAAGTTTTCTTTAGTTTTTCTAGTGATTTTGTGTGGTAAAGAGAAGGCAAAATTAAAAATTCCATCTTAGGGACTTCAGCTTTACTATTTCAAAATTGGATCTTGATCTGTGGAAACTCCTTGTTTAAAAGAAAACATCTCTTAGTGAACTGATAACCTAATCAATAATAAAGTCTTGGGAGTTTTCTTTGCTTGCAGAAGCAGTGTGGGTGCACACACCTGGCTGGGATGGGCAGTGTAGTTTGTTAGTAGGAGGGAGTAAAAGAAAGTTATCCCTAAGGATCTTCCCTATTTTGAAGAGCTTGACAAGATGGGAGCAGACCCTCAGCAAATGTTTTGGAGCATCTGTTTAATTCTTACCACTCTCACTTAAAGGGTCCACTCCAGACTGTTTTGTTGTTCTGGGTTTCCTACAGCATGTTAGGACCAGATTTGTCATATACTCCAGCTGAGCACTTTGCCAAACTGGGGGAGTGTTTGGTTGCCACTGAGAGTTTTTCAAGTTTTTGGCACTCCAGAAGAAAGGCAAAGAATCTGCACTTTGTGTGTGTCTGCTTTTCTCCATGCAGTTGAGCCCTGAGTAGGCTGGAATTCTAAACTCTGCCCTACAAAAGACCACCCAGAAGACCTTTCTGTTGATACACTCTGCAGATTCTGTCATGGGCTGAAAATGAGGCTGTGTTTTGTTTTCTTCTGTATGTTGTTTGGGTTTGAATAATGCCACAGTGTTGGATGCAAGTTCTTTGAAACCTTTAATCAGCTCACACCCTTGGATTTGAGGGCCTGTTTGTGTTTTACAAAAGCAGTTAACTATACATTAATGGAGACTTTGTCACTTTCCTGTGTTGCTGTGACTGTGATTGACTTAGTCAAGGCTTAGTGATTATGTATTTTTTTAAGCTGTTTTTATGCTGGTTTATGGTCTGGGTCAGGCTTTCATTCCTGAGCTCTGTCAAGACAAATCAGGCTCAGTGTTCCCCTTTCCCATTACTTGGAACCAGTTTTATGTCAGCCTGGTGCACATTTCCTTCACTGACCACAACTCTCCTCCTTCACCTGTCCTCAGCCCTGTATTCTTTGCCTTTTCACTGCTTTTTAGGCTGTTCTGTGTATCTCTGAAATAGGTTGTGCTTAAACCACGAGTTTCAGGGGATGTAGCCAGCAATGAAGCGAAATTTTTATGTCTTGCACCTTAGGAAAGATTATAATTAGATTGCTTTTGAGATACAAGCACAAACCTCAGCATCAATTGCTGGGAGAACCAATTTTAATCCTCCTGTGATGCTTCATGTAAGACTAAGGTTAGGGTTGATTAGAAAGTCTCTGTCTAATTAGCTTTAAGCATAAACAAATAAAATACTTGAGAGCACCTCTAAGGAGCAGAGATTAAATAAAATAGAAGAAAATCTATCAAGGTGTAATTTTCTAGGATGGATTTATAAACAGGTGTGTCTGTGGTGATGTTTGAAACTCAGGCTGCAGGCAGTGATAAGCATTTTGGAAGAAGGGAAATCTGGTAAAGAAACAATATAGCAAGTTATTGAAATTACATAAGCAAATTGGAAGTCCTAAGGAAAAGCTGGAAGAATAGGCTGAGTGATTAATGCTAAGTTTAAACATAAAACCATTGTTTCCTGTTTTACCAAACTATGTAATCTTGAATAGTTTTATCTTGAAAAAGAAGACAGTTTTGGGAACATGGCAAAAGAGGAAACCCAAGGAAATATATAAGAGCTTTGGAGAGATTAGGCATCTTTGTCAGTGACTACATTTTCTCAATTATTATTATGTAGAGAGCTAAAATGGAAAATTGGAAATGGGTTATCTGGAGCAATAGTGGAAATGGAAATGGGTGGAAGGCTTATGGGCATTTGAAAATGTGCAAACAATGGAGTATTCATTGATAGCCACATTGGCTTTATACCAGAATCTATGAGAGGAAGCACTTCTAGGGAAAGCATGAAGGAGGTTAAGCTAAAGATGATATTAAAGTGGAAATTTGAAATTACTGTTTGAATAAAATGAGAAAAGAAAGTGGGGAGTAGGAGATCCTGTCTTGATTAAAAAGGTCTTGGGGTTTCAACTGAGCCTTGTTAAATTACAGAGAATATTATACAAAAATAAAGATTCTTTTCCTGCAGAATATTGCTCTTTAAAAACCAAATCAAGCAAAAAAAAAACCCCAAAAAAACCCCAAAAAACAAAAACCACCATTACCAGGTACACACGGAGAAAAAAAAAGTGCTGAAGATGTGCCCAGTGCTTTTTAAATCCATAGCAGGGAAATAAACTATTTCATCTTCTTCATACATGTCTGATTTATAAATTGTGTCATTGAAATACTTTTCAGGAGCATCAGAGAATTCTCATTCCTAAAAGTCTTCAGAGCCTTAGTGACAGGGTTTGCTTGGGTTTTGATTGTGCTGGGAAGAGGCTTTTGGTTCTTTCATGCAAACATGAAACTTAGCTGTAATTAATGGATCTGTCCCACTGGAGTGTATGCTGCTGCAATAGTGTGTCTATTGGAATGTAGAATGAAAACTTCAGATAGCAGCAATTTGTAAAGATTAGTACAGGACTTTATGTGGAATTTAGTTATCTTAAATGCTTTAAGGACTTATTGTTAAGTGATATCAGATTGGGTAGGGGAAGAAGGAAATGCTGTGAAATACAATTGTACAATTCACACTGTAAGTACCAATCTTGGCATGTGTGTGTATATCTATACATGTGTATAAAATGTTACAGTGAAAGTGCTGTGCTGGTGGGCTACTACTGAAAAGGTCACTCCACATCCCCTCTACATCCAGCCACATATTCCTTTCCTTTCTGGTTACAATGGCCCAAGTGATTCTTCAGTCCAGAATGAATTAGTTCATTGACTTGATCTAGCAGAAAATTATTTATTTGTGACGTTTCTCTGTTTTTCATTGGAGGATTAGTTTTCCATCATGTCAGTTCACTGAACCAACTCATCCTGTACCCACACACTTGCCAATTTTGATGCAAAAAAATGTTGCAGGAGTACATAGCCAGGATTTGGATGAATGGAGCCAAAGCAACCTTGAGGTAGCAGCTGAGAGTTACCTGGGTTTGAAAGTAACATCCACAACGTGTTAATGTTACATTTCACGTAATATTTGTCTTGTTGCTGGTTTTTTTATGTCACTATCCTTTTTTAATTTTTATAACATCTAGTTTTCTGGGATTTTAGGTTATGTGCTGAATTCTTTTCAGTCATTATAGGAAATAGGAGAAAAACATTAAGCTGTAGTTGGTAAATATGAACAAGGTTCACTACTTCTCTCAAAAAGGTTGAGAGGGGAAACTGCAGACTAATGAATTTTATCCAAATACCTCATTAGTGGAACAGGCAAAGAATTGCTTGGGTGGGTTTTCACTTTTGACACTTCAAGCTTCTGTCACTTTTTAAACTCATCCTTCATGTTCTTTGCTCCACCTGCCTTTGCTTCCCTGGGCATTCTTGTCTTTCGTGTTTGTCAGTCATTCAGTGATCCCTCGGAGAACAAGGGGTGTTTTTGTTCTGGTTTTTGTTGTTGTTTCAGCCAGCTCACTTCAGTGTTGATCCCTGGTAGGACCACGTGTTGGGTAAGGGTGAGACTTCCCTTTCATTGTTGGTGTAACTTTAAATTAGCTTGAATCATTAGGCTGCTGTCTCTGAGAAACTGCATCTCAGAGCAATGATCATAAAAAGAAAGCTACAGCAGCTTTACAATATTCCCTTTTGTCCCAGCTGTCTGCCTCTTCTCCTTGGAGATTACCACTCCTGCAGCAGCCTTTGCCAGAAGGGCTGTGTGCCTGCATCTCCTCTTTCTGTGTATCACAGCCTTGTGGATTCATGCACACAGAGCTTCCCTGGATTTTCAGCTCACACACTGAATTGCCTGTGGGAGCAGCTGGGGCATGTGTGTGTGCTCCCTTCTGCCAGCCAGGAACCTCCTGCAGAAGGAGAGGGAGGAGACCTGAGAGTGGTGATGCTGTGAATTGCCTCAGTGAGATTTGTCTGAGCTTGTCGCAGTTTCTTCTTATAGCTTACAAACTGATTTATTTTGTGCAGGGCAAAAGCCTCACAGCTGTCTGCTGCATTAACTATCCAGAGAAGTGGGCAAATGATGAAATGAAAAGTGACACAGTTATTTCAATTAGTCAAGACCAGAGAAGGCTTTGGAGAATTTCAAGGAAACCTCCCCGAGCTGGACAGAGAGGCACTAGGGCTGTAAATGAAAATCATCTGTTGATAAATGCACAGTATTTTTACTGTAAAGAGCAATTGCTGTGCTGCTCATGCAAACTGCTGAGTGAATTAACTGTGTGATCACTGGAAAAAGGCCAAGATATTGCTGCAAGGAATTGATTGGAAAACCTTTGTTCTGTAGCATAATTTATCTGAAAAGCAGACAGAATATTAGAGTAAGTATGGAATGAAATAAAAAGTAATATTTATTGCCTTAAAGCCAACAAGTAAGTGGAATACATCCTCAATAAAAGTGTACCTTATTATGCAAAATTAGGTGAAGCAAAGCAGAAATACAGATGGTCCTGTAGCTGCAGTATAAATGATTAAGGTTGTAAAATCATTTCCATATGAAGCAATCCTGAAAAAGTAGGGACAAATTGAGTAATCTTTTAGTCATTTTGGTACTTGCTTCTTATATGAGTGCTCCAGTTGATTTAAATCTAACTACTTAGCAGTGTTCACAAGATCCCATTTGTCAAAGCTTTGTGGTTGTTTAAGATATTATCATCTGTCATCATCCTTTCACCTCCCTCATTCTCCTCTCCCCTCTCACTGTTGCTGTCACAGCAAATGCTGGTGGTTCATGTGGATTTGAGCTGATTCTCTGCTCTTTCCTCTCTGCAGACTTGGAGAGGACAGGCACCCCTGGCAGAGGGGCAGGGGGAAGGCTGGCAGGGATCATGTTAAAGCTGCAGGGAGTGAAAGATTTTATTTAGCTGTGGTGCATTGGGGAGATTTTGATGGCTCTAGGATTTGAAAAGGTTTAACTTTAGGTTTTGATAAAAATTCTTGATATTCCTGTTGGGCAAAGAATATTTGACAAGACTTTAAACAATTGTTTTAAAGAGCAATCTGTTCCTCAGTCTTCAGCAGAAATCTCTTAGAGCTACTGCAAAGTTCATAACTCAACTGAACAGGAAACTGAAATAAATGATGGTAAAATTCACAGCAGGAATTTTGAACAATTTGTAATGATTTGAAACTATTTGGAGGGACAGATCCCCACTGTGGGCTCAGAAGTCTTGGGGGTTTTTAGGGTGGTGGTACTGGTGTTGGTTTTGGAAACCAAGCTAAAACATTAAATTGTTGAACAGAAATTATTTCCTGAGCTGTGCAGTTCTTGTTTTACATATTTTGCTTTTGTATAACTGGTGAGATCAAGAGTATTAGTTATTCTTTACAAGATCTCCTCCAGGTGTTACTGCATATTGTAATTGCATAAAAAGAAAAAAAGAACATAAAATTGATGTATTTTTTTCCTGTAAGTATCAAAGTGTTGGGCATCTGAATCACACTGTATGCATCACATACTCTAAGGAGTATTCTCTTATGTCATATAACCCCTGTCTGGAAGGGGAAATGGCCTCTTTTTTTTTTGCTTCAGTTTGCTTCAGTGTTGCTGGTGGGTGATGCTGAGGGACCTCTGCACTGGCTGGCCCCCCATACCCAGTGAGGTTTGGTAGGCACATGGAGGATCCTCATGCCAGGCTGTGAAAAGCTGTAGTACAGGCTTACAGGAGGGCCTCTCTCAGATATTTTATCTTGATTTGTAAGCTGGAGAAAGGGGTCAAGTGCCACATAAAATTGCTATTCTATTAATTTATAAAAATCTCTTTCAAGTATGAAATGTGTATCTTGCTTGCATGTCCTCTTTCATAATAATTACTAGAGTCAGGAACCTAAAAATTGATGGAAATGGCTGGCTGAAGATGCATGGTTTCCTTTAAAAAGGTAAAAATTCACTGTTAATATGCTGCAGATTTTCCTTCAGTGTCATTGAGAGAAGTTATTTTTGGTTGAAAAGCTGTTGTCTACTCCATTTCTTATCAGTGGACACTTTCTCTGAAGATAGAATCTGAGTCTTGTAGCATCAGTATATAAAATCAGAATGATTAATAGCTCAATTACTTAACATTAATTTCAGCAGGTCTTGCCTTCAAGCAAATGCACACAGCCTGTGTCACGTGCTGCTCAGTATGTAAATAAATCAGTTGTTTCAGGAGCACTTCTGTGCCTTTAGAAAGTGTGATGGGGTATTTGCTCTCTGTGTTACACATAGGTCTGAATTTATAAAAAGGCTCCCCTGCAGCTCTAAGTTTTAGGAAGAATCACATTTCATTTGTTCTCTGCCATTTACAGAAGGAATTCTTCAATTTTCTCTTCTTTAGTGTGTGTCTAAATGCAAATGTAGAGAGCTCTGAATTTCTTACACTCAGAACAGTCTGGGATTCCTCCTATATGTGAAATGGAGTTAAAATCTGAACCAAATACTTCAAAAGCAAGAAGGCATTTTCCTCATAGAAGTCATATGCTTTAAGCTAATCTGGTGATGCCTGGGGGACCTTTGGAATGTTTGTAATTGCCAGGATTTATGTATTGAGTGAGAAACTTGAGTTCACACCTTGTGTTTTGAGAAAGTGGAATGTGTATCACGGGGGCTTGTAATAGATTGGGCCAATGTTTGAACTAAATAGTACAGACCATAGTGTCTCCTGATGAGCACAACTGAAGATCCCTGGTGTCAAATTCACAGGAATTTTGGTGGTAGATGATGAAGACTCTACTGATCCAGGGGTTTGATTTTGTTTTCTGTGCTAGGTCGTGGGAAGTTTGAACAGTTCTGCTCCTCCTGGACACATGCAGTTTGCTCTGGTTGTTACTCCAATTTCAATCTTGAAAAGAATGTATTTTGAAAACCACCAGCATTCCTTTAAAATTCCTATTTCAAAGGCAACACCAGTAGTCCAATGTAACGTGGAATGATCCTTAATGGTTTTTACTGGAATTTACTGACTTTTAGAGCAGGACAGTCAACTTTAAAATGTAGAGCAATATTCCACAAATCTGATCAAGGAGCTGTATTTCAGGTTGAGAATAATATCCATTTCTGTACTTGGAAAACTTCTGCAAGTGTTTTGTGATGTGGTTGGAGTTCATAAGTAGAACTGCCAGGACTGATGCATCACTACATTGGAAATGCAAAAAAATTTGCATCTTGAAACTGTGGGAAGCTTTTCCTTCATGTGGGTTGGGAGAGGGCAGGAGACGAGACCCAAAGTCCTGTCTCTGTCACTTTTTTATCAGTTAGATTGTAATATCTGATTCATCCTTCCCTCACAAGCCTCCTCACTTGCTTTAAGGAGCCCTTTTTGTTTATCAGATTGGAAGGAGTCCTGTCTGACCTCTCTGATCTGTCAGTCATCTGTTAGGACACCTCTGAAACCTAAAGGTTATCTTTGCTGGTTGAGCTCATGATACAGCTTAGAATGACACTAAGGGAAATCATGCAATTGCAAGCTTACATAAAGTTCCCCTAAATAAGTGTTTCTGTCTTACTCTTATCACTAATTTTAGTTTTATTGTATGTGCCTGGGATAATACTTTGGTTTCATAGCTTTGCCTATATTATTATCTTTATAGTCCCTCACATTTGCCACCATGATACAAAAATTGATTTCTTGAACCCGTTGATGTATTATTCTATTAAGTATTTTTGATGAGCCACATTGATAAATGCATTTTAAAAACAGTGTGTTTATTATTATGAGGTTGGGAACCAGACATGAAATTTAATTATCTCTTAGTCTTACTTTATTAATTGATACATAAGCTTGTGACACTGAGAATAGTAAGAGACAACTAGAAAACATGACACCAGAGAGGCAGGAAGGGGGGGCACCAGTGTTCACTTTGAAAATTTTCTTTCAACCCAGTGTTAGACTGGAAGTAAAAAAGAAGAGTATTTGTATGAATATATTGTCATGCTGGAAAGGCCAAAGCTTTCACTCTGCTTCAGGGTAATGAGTTGTAAGGGTTCCTCACACTTGCCCATCCATGGATAGTTCTTTAACAGATATTTAATGCTGTACTGCTGAATTCAGTTGTCCTGGAGAGAGATGAAGATGGCAGTGACTGCTGCTTTTACAGTTTTGAGGGTTTCATTTTCAGCTTCAGTGAGTACAAAGTGGCGTAAGATAGAGGAAAAAAAAAAATCTTCAATTTGATAAACCTTACAGGAAGTATATTCTGTGCCTAACAGTGTGCCTGATGTTTCTCTGTAGGTTTTGATAGGGTTTTTTCTTCCCCTAGACATCTTTTTGGATAAGTATTAAGGATCTTAAAATCAGGTTTGGGGAGGCCAGTGTCACGAGCAGGTTGGCTGGTAAGACTTTGTAAGCTTCACTTCTGCAGGCCCTTCTCTACAGTTTTAGTGACCAAAAGGACTGAGCTTACCCTGGGATTTTAAGAGCACATATTTCTAATAGAACTTGGCAGATCAAGGGCTAGAGAAGCATTTTAATCTTTTGTGCCCACCCAGTCTCTATACAAATGTAAATATGTCTGTCTTTAACAATTTGCCAAGAAATGTGGTTTTAATTTGTTAGCAGCAATCCCACTCCCTGCAGCTCTTTCAGAGTCGAGTCACAAGTCTGGCGGTGCTTTGACGTTTTTCTCTGTCATGGTGTCATTGTTTATATGATGTCTGCTTCTGCTGTCCTCCCTTTTATGCCTGGAATATTTTTCTTTAATTATTTCACTGCCTAAAAGGAATCTGGGATTACTAGACAGGATGAGAGCAGATTAGCTTTTTTTCTTTCTTTAACAAGTCCTGAAGTTCCCATAGGAAATAAATAGTATTCCCAAAACAGACAGTGTGTTTTATTTTTTTGTTTTTAATTAACTAAAATTATTAAGTCTAATAAAGAAAACAAAGGAAGTATCACCAATAATGGCCATGTTTCTTAGTAGTATATGGAGTACCCACTGTTGTTATTTATGACTCTCTCTGCCTTCTATTGTGGACTTATTCCAGCCTTAGGGAGTTTACATCACTACTAATAGCAAAAGGCTCTCTGGTTCCCACAGAGTCTTTCAAAGCCTGACTCATATGCCTTATGTTAATTGTTCAGCTCTCAAAATACAGCACTTACAGGGTGTGGTTCCGAGGGGAAAATCTACTGTACTTAGAGGGCATGTTCAGAAGTGTTTCACATATAAATCATTTTGATTTTTACTTTTTTTGATGCCTTAACCCTTTCTGTCACTGCTTTGTGTGATAAGTTATTTGAAAGGAAAACAAAAGGGTGATGACAGCACAGTGAGGGAATGTGTTAGCCCTGCAACTTGGGGCCATTAGCTCCAGCCTGCCTCAAGTCACAAGTGCCCTGACTTTGTCATCCTTGCCTCTCTGCAGGGTCTGCTCCTCACAGCCTGGCAGGACCATCCCAGTCCTGCAGGCTCCAGAATCAGATGCAAGTTACAACTGGGGTTTATTCCTTATCTGCAGTAGGGAGTACATGGGGACAGGAACTATCCCCAGTCCTCCTCTGGATTTTGTACCAAGGGCTCCTTTCCATGCATTGCCTACCACAGTGACTAGAGTTGCCTTAGTGGGCTGCTGATCCTGGGCTGGCCTGTCACACTGGGGACTGAAGATTTAACAGAACTGACCTTACCCATTTCCACCCAGCAGGAACTCAGATGGGCTCTGGCTCTCTGGCCAAGTACAAGAACCCTCCAGCTGCTTTGATGCAGGATGATTGTGCAAGACCCTTCAGCCTCCAAGTTGTGTGACTGTTACTGGAAATCAAAATAGTTTCTACAGACTTTGCAGTCTCTGCCTTCTCTTAAAATTAGCAGAACGCTTGAGTATCTTCATAGTATTTCTGTCTTTAATAGTTTACGAAGTATGAAAATATATTTAGTCAAATTAGGGGAATCTACCTCCAGCAAGAATAGAAGCAGCAATTAATCCCTCAGATTAAACTAGTTAAGCTTGATTTCTGAAGTTGGGATCACCTTGCATGTATGCTCCGTGTGTTTTCTGCCTGCTGTAAACACACTCATTGCACCATGAGTGAACAAAAGAAATTCATGCATCGCTCAATGCACACATTTGTGTAACTTGTCTCTGAAAGGAAGGCTCAGAACAGCTGTAGTTTTTTTAAGTGCCAAAATGGCTTTACTTCTTTGCCTGGCTATGCTCCTTCTGCTTGCAAAACAGGAAGCTGTTTTCACTGGCTATTTCTTCTGGAAAGAGCATGGAGGTCCCCCCTGCCTCCTTTAAAACAGAAATAAAAATGGGCAGGGCTCAATCTCCCCTAAGTGACAGGTTCCCGAGGGATGTTCCAGACAGGGGTCATGTACAGGCTTTGGCCTTGTGCCTCTGCTGGTTTTCTCTGTGCCCCTCAGTTCTTCCACACCCCCTGGTCCCAGTGCCCTCGTTTCACCAAGGAGTGGGCTGCAGCAGCACTCCCTGCATTTGGGGAGCCCCTGTCAGAGGCTGCATCATGGAGGCTGAGAGAGAAAAGTGCTCTCAAAGACAAGGAGATGCACAAAGCCTCTTCTCTTCTTGACTTCACCACTTCTTTTTCCTCTTCTCCGTAGCCTCAGAGATAATTCTTTTTTGGAGTATGCTGTAGTTAATGGTGAAATCAGCAAATGGCCCTTGTCTGATTGAGATTGTTTCATTGTGAAAGGAAGTGCTCACAGCTTGAAGAAAAAGAGCATTTTCCTTCCCTCCTGCTTGCCCCAACCTCGTATTATATAAAAGGATGGTGCTGCTGTTAGCTGAGACCAGAAAGAATTCCCCTGTTGTCCTGTAGTAGCCAACCACTACAAGCTGTGAGCGTTGAAATGTTAGAATTAAAAGTTTTAACCCTTGCCTTGTTCAATGAGCAAATAACACTGTGTGTGTTTTTTTGTAAGTATGGAAAATTATGGGAATTCCTCTGAGAATAAGTGTATAGACCACTGCGCCAGTCAGTCTCTTCAGAAAAAAAAAACTGACAAGCATGCTCCTGTCTGCAAGAGAGATTCCTGGCATTTGTCACAGTTTGAGCCACAAAGATGTCAAATATTTGCCAACAGTTTCCTCAGATGGTTTGGAAAGCTACATCCTTTACATTGCAGTCTTGTTTGTTTGCGGTGTATTTTAGCATACGAAATACGTTGCTGGGGAGTCAAGGGGAGGGAACTGACTAGACTCCCAAATATTAAAAGATTAAAAATAATTGTTTCTTTTAGACTGCTCAGATCAAAATAATAAAGAACAGCTGTAAATCTTAGTATTAGAAATGGAGCTTTCTGTTGAATAGTCATAGCTTGATGTGTCATGTTTTAAACCTGTATTTTCTTTTGGAGCAGAAAGAAGAACTTTCCAATGGGACGTCTGAATATTTTACTGAATCTGCTGAGAACAAGAAGCCTAAGATTAGTCTGAGTGAACAAATAAAGCAAGACATCCTGAGAAAAATGTATGCCACTATTCTTTCTAAGCTTTTGAATTTATAATTGGTAAAATTTGGTTTGGTAGAATCTGGCTTATGTAATAAAATTTTAAATTATATAAACTCCTTTACAGAAGATTATTCTAAATTACTGGAAGATTACTACTGTAGTGGGGATAAGAACATAAAATGATTGTTGTTGTTTTTTACACCATGGAGATAGCTATTACAACCCACATAGATATCACACATAGCACTAGGCAGAGTCAAAACAGGCTGTTTTTGCTTGAATGAAGATCTGAGCCAAAATAAATATGTGATGCTTGAATTGGGTGAAAAACACTTCACAAATATATATTTTTGTTCATTTGGAGAATCTGGATCAATAGTCACAATTAAAGAGTATCCATGGTGGAGGGGATGGGGAGGGTGAGCTGATCAGCTGAACTTGTCACTGCTTCATGTGGTACCAGGACTCCATCCCAACTTGTGCAAGCTGCCAGCAGCCCCAAATCAGCTGTGAAATCAGGGATTTGCTGTGAACCCTGGCAACTTTTCTTTTTACCACTGTTGTCTCATCTGTGTTGTCTTTAGAAATGAGATTAGCTTTGGAGGTATGCCAGCTCTACCTGTTTTGGATGAGCCCTCTTTGAGAAGAGTTAGATGAACTGTCCTGGGAACTGCTCAGCAGCAGCGGGGCAGCAAAAAATGGTCTCAGCTTGGGCCATCTCTAGTAATCTGTGTTTAGATTCAAAATGCAGCTTCAGGACTTGGGCATAAAGTTCATCTTATGTGCTGTGTGAAATCCAGATCCATAGGTAGCACACTGCTGAGGCGTGTTTATGTACTGACACTCCATCAGGTCCTTTGTGATCCCATTTTCCTGGGTAATTCCTTTTAGAATATCATCTACTTGCATTACCTAAGTCCTTGCCAGATGAATGGGCTTGATACTAGATGAGTAGTGGTTAACTTTAAAGCAATGCTTTGAAATGTCCTGGGAAAAATTCCAGAGGAACATTCTAAAATAGAGATTAGGAGCTCTCACACAGAGATGCACTCACTGCCTCTCCCTGCCTGCCCCCTCTGTCCTGTAGATATGCATTATGCATGTGGATGTATGGGAATGGTTTGCAATCATTTAGGCACTTAGGAAATGCTATTTTATCTCGCCAGTTCAGAAAGGAATTCAATATACTTCTGCTCTGTTGACCTTTAACATCTGTAATGAATCGAGTTCTGCCTCTTGGAAAAGAGTGTGAACTCACTCCTTCATGGCTTAGTCATTAATAAATAAGGTTCTCCCCTAGCACAGTGGAAAATCAGATGGATAACGCTTGATATTATCCACACTAGACAAACATTGCTGCTTGTCAAGATGATATACAGGGATTTTTTCCATGCTCAAAAAGAGGGTGGCCCAAGTGGTGTTTCAGAGTTGGAAAAACAGTAAATGGAGTCAGTGAAGGTTCTTTTTTAATTGAAAAAACAAAATTCCTTTTTCTTGCAGTGCGAAGAGGAGAAAACCAAGGAGAAGCAGTGCAAGCAAACCCCAAATGAGCAAGGACTCCAGGAAAGTGTATCTTGGCTCAGCAGCCTCGCAGACAGAGAACAGAAAGAACGACCGTCAGACTGCTCTCGGTGCTCGGTCTGGTGTGAGACCCTGGAGGAGTCCAGGCCTGCTGAAGGACTGCACAAACACAGCTGAGAGCAGCTTGGAGCTTCCTGTATTAGAGCAGAGAAATGATGTTAATCAGAGACAGCCAGATGATGTTCACAGCCAGCAAAAACCTCACTCTCTGGAGTGGTTGGAGGCGAGTCTTCTAAGTGAGAACCCTCCTTGCAGCTCTGAGTCAGCGCTGCCGGCTCCAAAACAAAGGCAGAGAGTGACCAAAACACAGGCTCAGCTGAAGACCTGGGGTTCAGAGGAAAAGTTGGAGCATTTCACAAACATGTCTTCTGAAGGGACTCCTTCAACTTCTATCAATACAGAAATGAGTAAGTGTGATGATAATTGTTTGGGTCTATTCCTGGAGAAGACACCCCTTAATTCCAAGTTGTTTTCAAAGCAAGGCGTGACAAAGACTCTGGTTGACAAGGAATCATTGACTTTGAGAAAAAAACCCTCCTGGTCTCCTTTTGTGAGCAACAGTGGAGTGCAGACAAGCCAAAATGAACCAAGCACAGCCACTGAAGAGCTGCCTGCAGTGCTGCCAGCATCATGTCTAGAACTGCACCCTGTGTCTTCAGAGAAGCTTTCCCAAAAAAGAAAAAAAGAAGTGGAAAATGGTCTTGGGAAATTAAAACTGCGAAGGCTTAAGAAGTCAAAATCTGAAATACTGCCTTGATAGCATGGGTGGTCAGCCAAGGTTGTGTGTAAGCAAAGAGTAGGAAGCAATTCAAAATTATGGAAAACAAGAAAAATACAAAATCAAAATTAGAGAACACATTTTAAGAAAATTTAGTTAACTAAGGATCTTAGTCATTTGGTACTGTAATAAAGATAATCCTTTAAAGTCTTTAGGAATTAGTCATTATTATTGCACAAGTCAGCATCATATTTATAGAAAGAAAAATATCTTATAAAATAATGTTTACTAAGCAAAAATTTAGATTTATACATATTCAGTGCTATTAGGAAGTCATATCAGCTGGTGACAGCAAAAGTTAAAACCTCTTGCGTGATCTGTTAGCAGCTGCAGTTATTTGGTATCTTGCTTGTTTCTGAGCATGTAGTTTATTTTAGTAAAAAGTAATCCTTTCTCTTAGAAAGTTTGTGGTTTACTTACATGATCTTTACAACAATAAAGCAAATTAAGTTTATTTCAAATAACTCTTTAACCAGGATTAACAGTTGATGAATTGAGGCCCACTTTTTCAGAGAAGTTTCAAAATAACTATAGTTTCTGCTTGTGTAGTTTTGATATGAACATTTAATTCTAGCCCATGTTGTGGGTACAAGTTGTCATACATTCAGTCAGGGAAAAATGAAGGTTGTTTTTATATATTTAGATTTATATATTTACACCCAAATGTGCAAACATTGTTCTTGGGTGAAGTTCATGTGTAAACATGTATTCACATCTTAATGGTTATGTGTTTCAAAATCAGGCCTTGCCTGTGTGCAAGGGCAACACATTGGTTTTCATGTGGTAGTAATACCAGAGTTAAATCTTATTTTAAGATAAATTTTAATTTCACAGTGCTTGTTCATTCTGCTTCTTAAATTTAAATGCTAATGTGCTAAGGAAATGTACCTTTTTATTCCATGCTTATCTTTTTTAAATGTGTAAAATAAATTTATAAGCCGTTTTCTTTCATCACCCTTAAGATCAGTGTGAGCACAGACACTGAGTCAGGAGGGCCAGCCCTGTCCTTGGCATGCAGCATGGCCAGCCTGGCACAGGAGGGGATTGTCCCACTCTGCTCTCACCTGGACCAGCCTCTCCTTGAGGGCTGGGGACAGTTCTGGGTACTAGAATTTAAAAAAGATGTAAAGGTATTAGAGAACATCCAGAGGAGTGCAGGGGAACCCATGTGAGGAGTGGCTGAGGGTACTGGGTCTGTTCAGCCTGGAGAAGAGGAGACTGAGGGGAGACCTGAGTGCAGCTACAACTTCCCCTGGGAGCCAATGAGGGAATGGCCTAAAGCTGTGTCAAGGCAGGTTTAGGTTGGATATCAGGAATATTTTTCACCCAGAATGTGGTTGGGTACTGAACAGGTTCCCCAGGGAAGTGGTCACTGCACCAAACCTGGCAGAGCTCAAGAAGCATTTGCACAATGCTCTTAGGCACATGGTGGGATTGTTGGGGTGTCCTGTGCAGGGCCAGGAGCTGGATTTCACTGATCTTTGTGAGTCCCTTCCAGCTCAGCATATTCTGTGCTCTGTGATTTTATGTGAAGTAATTTAGAAAAATCTTAGTGACATTCAGTTAGGACTGTGGATCTCCTCATTGGGGTTAAGGAGATGATTCACATCCAGGAACATTAGAGTTGGCGGTGTAACCCAGGTCCTGATGAGGGTTAGCAGCTCTGCAGCTGACAGCAAGGCACTGCTGATTGTACAGCTTCCTCCTGCTGGAAATGATTTCTGCTCTTGCTGCAAATGAAGAAGATTCTGCATGTGTCTGGAGGACATGTTCTCTTTTTTCTTTCAGCTGTTTGGGTGATGTTTCTCAGTGCTTTGCAGTCAGGTTGCAAATCCTTACCCAGCTCCAGGCTCTGCTAAAAGGTCTTTCCCAGTACCAGCAAAACCAAGGCTGCAAAGAACCTGGTTTGGAGGAGGAAGAGCCTGAGGTATGTTCATTGTTGTCTTTTTTATGCACTGGAGGTACTGAGCCAGGAAGGGAGTAAAAAGCACCTTTTTGGTGCTTGGACTTGAAAGAGGTACAGGGATGTTTAATTAAGCATTTATCAGAAAAATGAGAGTAGTTAGAATGATTTGATAGTTTATATTAAAGTCTTAGCATAGATAATTCAAGTATCAGAAACCAGAGGGCAACCACATACAGTTTTCATCATCCCATACTGTTATTATGTATACATATATATTAACCTTATAATTACAATTTAGTTTTAATCTTAACTGAGTAACATACCTGCCTGCACCCTTTCAAATGAAGGCCATACTTTTAGAGGGGGCTTAGGTAGATTAAATCACTGTCTGTGCAGCTAAGAACACTTGAATTTTCCTTTAGGATATTTTGTTATGTTACTAAAAATGCTGTTTTCATCTCTTTGATGGGAATATCTCTCTTTCAAAGCAGTGGTTGTGCAACAGTGAGAGATGTAAGGTGATGAGGGTGTGAGAGGCTGGAGAATCAGAATAAAGACAGGTGGGCTTTCTCACAAGTCCACAGTAGCATCATTCCCTTTGTCCTTACTGTCTTTATAAGTTCTAGGCTCTTTGGGGCTGTGTATTTTTGAGCTTCATTACTATCAAAAGTTGTCTCTTGGATCCTCTCAGAAATGCAGCTATTTAGGAAAGGCTTTGAATTCAGTAATTTCTGGATTTGCTGCTCAAAACTACTTTTTTTTGTCTGTGCAGCAGGACTTCTGTACCAGCTTCTCTTTTGCAAACCTGGTGGTGCTTTGGGAGTGCTGGAACACCCAGGCTGTGTCCTTGTCTCTCTCCTCTCTCTACTTCAAGCCCAGGGTCATCTTCTCAGACTTTGCTTTTTCCTTTATCACCCATCCACCTGCACCCAGAGGACTGGCAGAGGTGTGGTCTGACATGCTCTTGAACCACAGACCTGATGTCCTAAATCAGGTTTAGGGGAAAAAAAGGGAACTGGAAACTGAGCTGGAGTAAAATTAGCAGTTTGCAAGTCTTGGCTTTCTATTACCAAATTGCTTCTGAGCAGCATTAGTATACCTTTCTGTAAAAGTAATGAATATTTAAGGCTCTGTTCTCTTCTGAAACTGCCATTGAAGCACAGAAACAATAGTTTTGGTACATTTTTTATCCTAAACCAGCCAGCTTTGGTGGATTATTATTTTTAATGAATCATCTGGTTCATTTGGTCTATGCTATTTGCTGATAATGTAACAGTTATTTTCTAGCGAAACACTTTCTGACGTGTGCAGATGATTGTTTCCATCATTCTTTACATCAAAGCAGTTAAAAATATTTGTTTAGTGAAGTTTTATGGTTAAACACATATCAAAAGCTAGACCAGCCTTTTACATAATCATTTATAAAGAGGAAGCAGTTGGTGTGAAATCTCCCTTGCCCAGTGTTGGGCAAGGTTTAGGAAGGAAGGAAGGAAATAATGTTTTAAATATCCCAAGATCTTGTGGGTACCGAGCTTTGTGCTGATTCTGGTGTTACCTGCCAGGTAAGCACAGAGACCTCCCTTCCTACAGAAGGTTTTGACCAAGTGAGGTGTTAAGTAGCTTCTGAGGACGTTTCTTTGGTCAGAGTGAACTTCCTTCCCTCTCACTGCTCAGCATGTGGATTGCATTGGATGATTTTTAATTGGCATTTTACATCATCATCTCATTGGCTTTTGACTGGAAAATGGTTTCTTTCTAAAGAAAAAAAAGGAGGAAATATTTTTCTGTTTGCAGTTGGAATAAGAAAGATGTGAAGTATAGACTCTCCCAGATTGCATGCTGTGAGTAGTTATCTCCTTGGCTTTATCAGTACCCAGGGAAAGGGTCTGTATTCAAACAAGCTGCAGCAAACAGAGGCAATGACTCTCAGCCTTTTTGCCAGCAGTGGGAAGTGTGGGTTGGCCTCAGAAATTAGCTTTAATAAAAGGCACTCCTCACTCCTTTGCTCTGTGCTCTTTTCTCCTTTAACAAACATTAACTCACTTGCAGTAACCCGGGTGAAGGAGAAGATGTGGGCTGAGGGAACGGCCGCGCTCGGAGCTTTTCATCAGAGGGATATCAAAGCTCTCGGCAGCTGAGCCTGGAGGGAGCTGCAAGAGCTTATTCTGACAGCTGGAGCAGCACCGAGGTAAAGCTAAGTGGTTAAGGAGCAGAAGATTCTTTCATCAACTCACCCATGTCCTTTTGTCCACCTGTTTCCCCCAGATAATTAAAATGGAACCTGGTAGTGTGGGACCTTGTCCTTTCCATAGTGGCAATAAGGTGACATTTTTCGGTAGGGACTTTTTGTTTGTTTGGTGTTGTCTTATGCTGAGAAATCCTGTAAGCTGTGGAAGTGATGCAGTGTCACAAGAAATTTCAGCTGTAACCTGGAATTTGTTCAGGAAATTAGGCACAACTGTCCTACCTTCTTTACTATCCACCTAAATTATTCCAGAGCAGGGAATCTGTTCTTGTGAGAGCTGACAATTCACCTTTTGTAAAGGAGAATTTCGGTGATTTGCTCCCATTCTGTCCAAGTTAAATCTTTCAGTACAGCAGTAGGAATTGGTACTCCAGCTCCATAACTGCCTTGCTTGCTGGCATAATAATTATCTTTTTTATTTATGCATCAGATCTTTAAAGAAAAGTATCTTGAGCTCTAATTCTAGAGCTGGGCATGCCCCTGTTTAATATTAATATGATCTCATAGTGCTAGAATGAAAGGAATAGAGATTTATTTCTCCACCCTGTAGGGAAACTGGTTGAAACAATTTGCACATCACAGAAGGCGCTCACTGGCAGATCTGGGCTGGGACTCCAGTCTGACGCTGTCTGATCCTGCATGGCTCTGCTGCTGCCCCGGTGCCAGGGAAGCAGCTGCTGAACCATCCAGAGCCTGCACTCCTCTCCTTCTCTGCCCCAGAATCTGGAGTTAATCCTTGCACAGCTTTTTTACTGAGTCTTCCATCTATTGGGAGAAATCACTGACCTTTGCAAGCAAACTCAGTGTGCACTGGCAAACAGTAACCATGATGGCCATTGCTGTCAATGCTGAAAAAAGAGGAAGCCAAAAAATTCTTAAATATGCTCAAATATTCTTGCTTCCGTTAGAAGGGGAGGGGGAGGTTACGCAATCACTTCCATCTTCTGGGGAGGAAAAGGCTGAATTTGGTACTTCCGTTGTCAGAACTTCTCATCTCTGCAGGCACTCCTAAAAACCATGAAGGCTCTGCCTTGTGACTCTGCAGATGGCAGGGTAGCACCCTGGACCTGGGATAGCTGGGAGGCAGGGCTGGATTCAGCTGGAGGGCTGGCAGATAAGGAGCAGAAGCTGGCAGTCTTCAAGGAGCAGCAGGGAGCATAACCTTGTACATTTTAGCTTGGCAGGGAGCTGATTAATAACATTAACTCTTGCTGTGCAGGTGTCAGCTGGTGTGAGAACAGGAGCTGTGTCTGTGCAAGGGAAAATGGTTTCACCAGGAAGTGGCTGGAGATGGAGTCGCACGTTTGGGCCCCAGCCTGGTTCACATTCCCCTGGCCTGAGGGGCTTCAGGTCCCAGGGCTCCCAGCTGCCCTTGGCTCCTGTCAGCAATGCAGAGGGAGCCGTTCCCAAGGCTGGCATTCCCAGTGACATGAATATATTGGTGTGAAGGCTGATGTAACCTGCACCATCAGCACCTTTCCCAGGTACCTCTACGTAAGATGGGCCCTTTCCATGCGGAGGTGCAGAGCTTTGATGTGGCCGCATTCAGCTCAGGCTGAACCAAACCCAGATTCTGCAGGTTCAATTAGCTGGAGGTAGAGCAAAGCTCAGAGTGCTAAGGGGAGCTATTTTATTTTATTCCTTTCATATTTCATTTCATTTCATTTCATTTCATTTCATTTCTTGTATGCTTAAATGGCAGTTCAGGAAGCAAACGCTTTTCAGTTCTTCGATGAAGAAGGATCCAAAGAATAAACTTACACTAGCAGTGGGAAATTTCTCCTGACTAAACAGAATGTATCTTTCCTGAGTAGTAAAAGTGTGAACTGGCAAAGTAGGATTTCCACAAAAAGAATTGTGCCTTGGTATTCTAAGGGGGAAGCCCTAAATTTCACATTCCTATTTATTTTCATGGCAACAGAAACCACTTCATAGACCAGCCCCCAGCCTGGTGGTGAACCTGAGCTTTGGGGGACTGTTCTTCAGTATAAGTTTTGGAGTTACCACTGAGATAGGAGAAATAATTAAAAATACCATTATGGCAATTGTGTAGAATTTTCTGACTGCCCCCTGTACAACTGGCATGATTCTAATTTTCTAACACCGTGAGATAGTAACAAAGTGAGGAAAATCCATGGGGAAAAGCAGGGTGCGTGGAGGAGCTCTGCAGTAACAAAACCCCTGCATAGAGCACAGGAAAGACTGGAGAAAAATAAATGAACCCTGGGCTCAGGACTTTGAGACTTTTTGAAGCTTGAAGAACCCAGGTTTTGCTTTCACTGAGTCTTCAGAGACTGAATCCTTGAATTTGAGAGCCATGTGAACAGCAGACAGCAGAAGATGGTTAATTCAACATTAAAAGTACGGGAAAGCAGTCAGGGAATAGCCCAGATTTGCCCTTTGGAGGCAGGTGAAAGATTCTATTATCTTTAAATAGCTTTTTTGGACATGACATGTTTGCTTTATTGCAGGTTTAGAAGTCAGGGAACAAAGGGAAATAAATACTCATGGGATTTGTTTGATGAGGAATTATTGAAGTGGTCAGCTGAAGCTAATCTTGTTGACTTCCCCTTCAGGAGGCAGTAAACTAAACAGGCTCCAGTACTTGCCCCGTGTGGTGTGTGAGTGTGAAGAGTAAAAGCAGCACCCAGCCAAAGTAGAATAGCCACGATGGAAATCTTCTAAAGTGAGTTTAAAATAAAAAATAACACTAATTAGATTTTATCAAAATTTTTTTTGACAGCTGTAAAAAAAGTACAGAAGTAAGCATTTCTCACTCTCAGGTTTTGTTAGCATTCAGTGTATTCATATTTCAGCAATCTGTATATAAAATATCTGTTTATTTACTACAAACAAATACAGATGCAAAGGCCTGACCTTGCAGCAGGTTGGTTTAACTATTTTTCAATGAACTTGTTACACAGTTAATTGTTCCTTCAGCTTTGCAGCAGCCCCTTAGCAGAACAATTTTGCAGCTTCATCAGAACATGGTAAAACCAGAGCAGACCCTGAGCCAGCCAGCCCCTGCACACAGGTGGGAGGGGCAGCATTAGTTCAGCAT
Organism: Trochalopteron elliotii; assembly: GCA_024734555.1. NCBI lineage: Eukaryota > Metazoa > Chordata > Aves > Passeriformes > Leiothrichidae > Trochalopteron > Trochalopteron elliotii. The sequence continues at coordinate 35,344 of JANPWX010000202.1, forward strand.
TCAAAGCCGTCGTGTTGAATACTTTCAGAGTTTATTTTATGCTTTACAAAGCGCTTTCTGCCCATCAGAAATCAGCATCATCTATGGATCCCTTCCCATCCAGGTCAGCACTTTGGATCTTGCCTAGCTACTTAGATTTGGTTCCCATCTGGGGGCAGCTCATTGGCCTGTGCAGGGTAAACTCATTGCACAAGTGCAGCCACACCATCCTCTCTCTCAGAACACCGAGGGACATTGGCCAAGAGGCAGTGAGAACAAGGGACACGCTGCTTTCAAACCTCCTCAGCCCCATTGGGAGCCAGAGGGGAACGTGTAATCATCTAACAAAAAACTGACTCCACCAAAGGCAGGGGCAGGTCCTGGAAACCTCCAGCAGCACCTGCCCCTGCTTTTGCACAACTGACTGGTCGGGAGCACCTCCAAGCTCAATAATCTCCACGCTCTTTTATGTTTTCATACAAAAAATTTAATAAATATTACTTTTCAAGATTTATTGCCAGGAACAACACATCAAAGATGCATTTTCATATAACACTAATATCACAATACAAGGTATCTTCATGATCTCAATGGTTAACCACTGAGATGACTATGTTTATAAGCCTTTTGATCTTAAACATCGTAATAGCACTTTGATTTCCTCACTTGTTAAGGCGGGCAGTGTAATCTATGGCAAACCTACACAGTGATCTTACTGGACATTCTACTGTTCAAGTATTCAACAACTAGCTTATTAGAATACTCCCTAAATGCAGTAGATTACAAAAAAAGTCAAATCTACAAGTGGTTCAGTATTACATATTCATGGTGAGAAAAAAATAATTAGAATTTACAAAATAAGATTGCTGTGTTTCCAACTTCACACGCTAATTTGATATTTTTAATTACATGCAACCACTCACATTTCATCTACATAAAGTAATAGCTCAGTTTTGTTCCCTTAAACTGCTTCTTAGCAGATTATCTGCCTGTCACTCGGTTTTCAAGTCTAAAGCAGCAAAAAAAATTTTCTAGTCTAATTCTCTAAACTGCCTCAGTCAGTACTTACAAATAGTCTTAAAGTGATACTATGGAAGGTGTTTCAAACGTTTGACATTGTACAAAAACCAGCATCAAGGCATGAAAGCCCATCCTATTAAAAATAAACTATTTTAGAACACCTTAGGTTTGGCATATAGGCAACATGTAACAAGAAAATAAATTCAAAATAGAGAAGCCACGAGCTTACAATGCTATCAAAAACCTTCAACTCTAAACACGTACATATAAATAAAAAGGAATGATATTTTAAGGCTCTTGATTATTAAGTTAATAAATCAAATATACACAGTGATTAATAAAAAAAGAATTATTTACATATCTATACAAACTTCTATTTTTGACACATTTTCCTCTTTAAATTCTTCATTTACCAGCAACTGCTGACAAGTTCCCCCCACCCGCCCCCAACAAAAATACAATAAAAAAATAAATAATAAACTTATTTTTGATAGTTGCTGTGGTTCCGAGCTGCAAAGGCACTTTCAAATACAGAACTAGTTGTACGTCACCATAAAACCAATATACAAAAAACTCAAATTCAATAAATATAAATAAAATGTATTATTCTAAAGAAACTGTATAAATCTGGAACATCTGGCAGAAAAAAAAAAGGAACACTAAGGAAGAGTAATAAGGCTATGTAATACCTTATGGAACGTTTCTGTGATGGATCAGCTGCAGCTGAATTTACAGGAGGGCACTTTTGACTAGTTTTGCATAGATGTGAAATGCAGCACTTGGTATTCCAGCCAACCACAGCAACTATCATTGCCAGTGTAAGCCAGCTTGTCCAAACTTAAATTAACACAGGGATTCTAAGTAAATAATAGCCTTAGACTCAAATATTACACAACAGTTTAAGAACTACAAGCTCTTGAGTGCCTTTATAATGATACTCAAAGGCCCTGCATGGCAGCACCCCACCGTCTGCTATACGATGTACTCCATCCGATTTAGGCTTTGTGCACTTTCCAAGTCTCTGTTGTCCTGTTTATTTGTCCAGTTTGGGTGTTTTGTAGGGGTGCTGTTGGGGGGCTTTTCATCTCTGTCTACCAAAGTGTAGGCTGGCTGCTTGGCAAATCGGGCCTTCTGCTGGTGCTTGTCCATGTCGTCCTCCTCCACCTCGGAGTTGTGTGTCCTTATTTTGGCGATTTTAGAGTTTTTGTTTTCGTAGTCTTTAATGGGGACAGTATTTGCTCCGTGTTTCTCAATAGGGTTTTTGATCTGGTTCAGCTGCTCCCTCACGTTGTTGGTGGTGTTGTCGTCAGAGGCCGTGTGGGTGTGGCTGCTCTGCTTTCGGCGCTTTCGGATGCACCAGTAAAACACGGTGACCAGGCAACAGATCCAGGCTACTGTCAGCACCGAGCTCAGCAAGGGTACCAGGAAATCTGGAAGAGACAGGAGAGAGTTAGTCCTGCTGGGATGTCTCAGAGAAAACACATCTCAGTTCTTATGCCTGGTTACTGCCCTTATTTCTCCACAAGGAGCATGGAGGGGAAGCAGCCCTTTTGCCAGATTAGGCCACTGGTTTAGCAAACTTTTGGGAAGTTTTTTAGGGTTTTAGAAACAATAAGACCTCAGGTTCAAAGCCTCCCCATTGTTCCTGATGAACAGGGACTTGCTAAAAGTCTCCAAAGTGAGGAAGGGGTGCTGCAGTCAGGGTGAGGTTCAGGAGCTGCTCACCTGTTTTGTTCTTGGCCGGCCGCCGCTGCACCCTGACTTCAGCGACAGCAGCGATGAGCGTGTTGTTCCCGTCGCGCTTACTGACGAGGTCGATGATCTTATCTGTGATGTCTTTGATGGGGTTCTCATCCTCCCCAATGTCTTCTGCAGACTGCAGGAGGAGGAGGCACAAAATTAACACCAAGCACCACATCAGATGCGCGGGGGAACCTGCTATTTATAAACCTTCAGAGGCAGTGAAGGCTCTTGCTACTTTTGATATATAACAAAACAGAAACAAAGCAAAATGGCCTGCTATGGGCAGAAACTAATGACTCAGAATTCTTGTCCTCATCTTTAAAAAGACCAAAAAGCCCCCAAAAGCAAGAGTGGAACAGAGAAATGTTTTAATCCCCATATTACAGTTACCCCCAGATGGCAGCTTTCAGGTATGCACATGTAACCAGAATTCCTCTCCTGTTCTTAAAGGGAATCAGGATGGAAACTAAACCACAAGAAGTGCTGACAAAGCCAGGAATTAAGATTTTTATGAAATCCACATGCTGCACACATATCCAAACAATTAACTACTAAGACATTTAAAAATATTCCAGGAATACTTACAATAGCAACATGGATTTCATTATTTGCCAAGTGGGAAGGCTCACAGGTAATATAGATGGAATATTCAACAGAAACGTTCTTCAGAATATTCAGATTCCTCAATTCACTACAAACATGCTCTGTGGTAAGGCCCTGGAGGATACAAAAAAAGATGTTGGCTTTCTTAAATACATATGCACACAAACACACAGATAGAAGATTTGTTTGGGATTTTTTTTTTTTTGCCCTGAAGTTAGAGTTCTCAAGGGAAAAGGAGGTGGAATTCCCTCCAACCTAGCTTTTGTTCTTCTCTAGTCACAAAAGCATTTAGGCTGCAAGGCTATATTAATCCTTCTCTGCTTTTTGTTTTCTTTGATAATGGGGAAGTGTCAGCTTTTGCTGCACTCTTCCCTACGGAAAACATCATTCCATGCTCTGGGACTGAGTCTAAGTGTGCCACAGCCCAACGAGCTGCCGTTACTTACCGGGGCCATCATTTCTTTGTTAAAGGTGAAGGTGATGTTGGCACAGTTGTCCTGGTAGTAGGAATCTGAGTTGCATTTGGTCCTCACAGGCTGCTGGTTGGAGGGCCAGCACTCCCCCACAGCAGCACACGGGTGGGTGAAGCAGTGGTCGTCCCGCACAGGGATACAGGCATGGCCAGCAGGGCACTCGCTGGGACCTTTGCCATGCAGGACACAAGGCCGAGGGCCACACCAAACCTAGGAGAAGATGAATACTGGTGAGAATCCACTGGTTAGAGGACAAAAAATGGTGTAACCCAAACCACAGCACAGCTGTACCTTAGAACAGGTGACTTTTCCATTCAGACACTGACAGGTATTGCAGTCGTCATCCCACTTAGTCCCATCTGGCATTACTCGAACACTGGTAATGCAAGGCCTTCCTGTAACTGAAGAGAGATTGAACAGAATTATAAGCTAAAAATAGGAAACAAATGCCTTTTCTAAGTCCATCTAAACTTCCCACTAAGTTGCTTCTTCAATAAAGATACTTGCTTTAAAAAACAACAGATAGTACACCCCAAACCAACTCCACACAGCCACAAACCCATCAACGTGCAAGTGTACAGATCTTGCTAACAGGATCAGCTCTGGCATCTGGAATACCTTCTTGGCATCCTGGTCCACTGCGACCCGGGGGGCAAATGCAACGGTACCCATTAATTTCATCTACACACGTGGCTCCAAAGGCACAGGGCGAGGACTGGCATTCATTGATATCTGTGATGGGAAGGAGAGGAAACAAAATAGTTACTTCATAGTATCCTTTTGTTTTGTCAGGAAAAAAGCAAACACAGGACAAGACTGCCTACTGGAGCTTTATGTTCGTTTTCTAGTGTCTACTGGGACATAGATTCCTGCTTGCAGCACCAGTATACCCTCAGAAAAGTCCTTTGACGTTTCTGCTGTGTGGCACTAACAAAGATCAAAACCTGACCCCTGTGGCTACTTGAGCTTTCCAGGGCAAGGACACATTCCTTCCTACACAGACACACTTCCTCTCCGCTGATGTGCTCCACTTTTGTCCCCCACTAGATTCTTCAACTGATGTCAGTATTAAACCCTTCCCAGCTCTATTGCTGCTGTGAGACTTCTATTCCATAGCTGTTATTTAAAAAAAGTGTCCTCCTACCTGTAATTATTATTAAATTACAGGGAAGCGCATCCATCACCTCAGGGCTTGGAGGTGGATTATTAATTGACAAGGTTTTTGGCTGGCACACTTTCATCTGAAGCAGAAGCCTGGGCCACACAAACACAAGGGAAGACTGTCCCAAAGGGCATTTTACCCACTCGGCTGAACCAAGAGGTTTCAGCTCTAGCTGAATGATTTTAAATTCTTTTCATTTTCAGTGTGATTCCAGCCTTCTCCTAATCTGCTACAGATCCAGGTATGGACAGAGATGACACAAGACATCTATCGCTCATCTGATCTACCACTCAGCTCAATTAAGATGATTGTCTTGCAACAAGATTCAAGTGAGACAAGAATGGAGGCAGAGAGCCACCAGAACACTCACTGATCCTGCAGTCGGGCCCGGCAAAGCCCGGAGCACACTCACAGCGGTACCAGTTCTCTCCATCCACACAAGTGCCACTGTTGTAACTGTGGAGAAAAGGCATTATCACAGACATTAAAAACTGCTACAGATAAAAGCAAGCCAGAATTCTAAAACAAAGAAAGAGATAAACATAGCAAACTTACCAAGGATGAGGGCTGCAGTCGTTCGTGTCTGCAAAGCAAAGACAAACAGCATTAAACATGCAGACTTTGGCTAATACAGCTCTACTGGCAGTAAAGAATGATCAAGCTTCCCCTAATGCCCAAGTTATACTTAGCTCAACTTTTACAAAAATATGCTGAAATTCTCTACTAAATTGATTCCAGGCTTGTACCACAAAATTTGTTAACTACATTGTGGAACACATGTACGCAGGAAGAGATCCTTGTAAAGAATCTAACGGTGGGGGGAAAAAGTGGAAGCAGACAGAGCTGCTCCTAGAAAAAGAATGCAGGAGAAAACAAGACAACATCTGTCTCCACTTAGCTCATTTGCAACTTTCTCATGCCCAGGTCAAGGCTCTATCACATAAAGTCATTAAAAACAAAGACTCAGGTGATGCTAAAGCCTACATCAAACAAGCTTTCCCTTCTGGTTTCAATCTTGACTCCAAGGGCGACAGGATGAGCTCATGTTCTCATCATGCAACACTGGGGAAGAGTTCAAGCAGAGCTGACTTACTCTGGGTACACATGGGTCCTTCCCAGCCCTCCTTGCAGACACAAGTGAAGGAGTCCCCGCTGACTACACAGGTACCACCGTTGTGACAGGGGTTTGGCAGGCAGCTGCTGTTCCTCGCTGTAACACAAACAACATTTGCCGCTCAGTTGTTAGAAAGCTGTCAAGTCTGAGCCAAGAGGAACAGCTGAGGTCAGAGCTGCAGCGCTGCATCTGCTTCCTGGTGATTATGCAGGGTATTTACCTATGTTACAAGTGGCTCCTTCCCATCCTGCAGGACACATGCACTTGAAAGTGTCCCCTTCGTCATAGCACGTCCCCCCGTTGTTGCACGTTGCCTCATCGCACTGGCTGTCACCTGTGGAAAACCCAAACTGTCCTTAATGCTGGTGCTCTCTTAGGCCAACGAGCTCGAGCAGCCTATCAGAGCATGCCTGTTATGTTTTGGAAAAGCTGAACTTACGGGAGTGGCAAGTTTTTCCTTTCCACCCATTTTTACATTCACAGAAGAAGTCGTTGACCAAGTCTCGGCACGTTCCTCCATTGTGGCAAGGGTTTTTACTGCAGTCATTAATATCTGAATATGTTAAGGAGAGAAAACAGGCTCAGTGGTGTTTACAGAACTGACAAACACAATGCTTGAAAGGAGCATAACCCATCCCTAATTTTGGCCTGTGTTTCAGTTGTGGATTAAATGCTTAACTCGGTATTTTAAAGCTTTAAGCACTGTCACATGGATGAAGACTGTTTCACCACTTTCCTCCAGTTTGTTCTCATTTTGTTTGTAATCTTGTTTCAGTACAAAAGCAATGAAAAGGACTATTACATAAACTACCCTGTTAGTCAGGGGAAGCGAGCAGAGCATTCAACTCCTCTTCTGTTTCTGAGATTGACAAAATGCAAGTATGATATGCAGACAGGCCATGAAAGTGGCATCTACTAATGCAAAGGGTTTCTTCCTGGAAGTTATCCAAAGGATAGAGCAGGAAACTCAGTCAGAGAGCCAGGTTCTAATTCCAGTCCAACTCTGTAACTTGGGTTTAGTTGCAATACAAAAGATTGGGACTTAGAGGGAGGATCTGGACCTCCATGGCCTTTGAAGCAGAGTTTATTGACATAGGTCACTGTCATCTTAAAGACAGTACCAGCCATTCCTTCCCAATGTTTTCCCAAGAGATCTATGTGCTGGAGGATGGGTAACTTACTCGTTTCACAATACATTCCTTCCCATCCATCGCTACAAATGCATTTGTAGGAGTTGATGCCATCGATGCAAGTGCCACCATTTTTACAGGGGTTGCTTTCACAGTCATTGATATCTGTAACAGTTGGGAAGAAAGAAGAGGATTAAGTAAAGAGGGGAAAAAAGTCAAACTAGAAGTACAGCTACTAGGAGTCATTATCTTATTGCAGACTGGTGCTACTTCCATTTCTAATAATATCCTTTGGAAAGGAAGGGTTATAAGCAAGATAAAAATGGGTAAGAAACTGTACAAGGTGACGAACCTGTCACTATTAAAAACAAGAAAAAAAAATCAGCAGTCCTTAAGATCCACGTTAAACCCCACTATTAACTCCCTCAGACTTTGTATACATAAGGTTTTTAAAAACATACAATTCAAGGCCAGAGGGTTCATTGCTGTGAACTTTCCCCAAGGCCTAGCAAATTCCACTCTGCCTCGCCCAAGAGGGATATGAAAACTTACAGCAGTTCCAAGGTTCACTGAGTTACAACGAAGAAACCTTAAAGGGGTCTGGGAGGGAAGGATGGAATCTTTTTTCCAGGAAGAGTGGGGACAGTAAAACACATTCTCTTTTTTACTCTTACTCTCATGACAGTAGGTGCCGGTGAATCCTTTGTTGCATTCACAGGTGAATTTTCCACCTGCTTGGCTCCTGCACTTCCCGTGAGGACCACAAACATTGGAAGAGATGTAGCGAACCCCTTCGGGTGTGCTGTTGGAAGCCACTGCCACGGTGCAGCTGTCAATGACTGCAGAAAAGCAGAGACCAGCATGAGAATTACCCATGCAACCTGATTCCTTAAGAGCAATATTTGCACTTCCAGCTGTGCATGTTTAGGAGACACTCATGCCATTGAATCATTTAGGTTGGAAAAGACCTTTTAGATCATTGAGTGAAACCATAAACATATGACTGCAAATATGTTTGCTGCTTGAAAATAATGTTGGACTCTGCCAACTGTGCATAAAATAATCACAGCATCTTATCTGACAATTGCTGGAACACATCCATGGCCTGCAATAAATGCATCAGTCTATTTGCTGCCTGTCCTTTCTGTCCACATTGACATAACGTTGGCTTTCAATAGGTGATACCTACAAATATCACTCATCTTTTTACACGGAGAGAGGCCTAAGGCAGAGGGCAAAATTCAGCCTCTTTATACCAGACCTACTCCAGTGACTCCCCTGCTGGAGCTGCATTAGGGGAGGGGCAGGAAACATTGTCAGACATTGCCATTCACCCACAAGGCAACACAAACCTTCACAAGGAGTCGTGCGGCAGTGATCCTTCAGGTGGGAGCAGTTCTTCCCTTCGTAATCCTCAGGGCAGTTACAGAAATAGTCCATGGCAAGATTGAAGCACTGGGCGCCGTTCTGGCATGGATTTGGCTCGCAGTAATCTATGTCCAGCTGTAAGCAGTGCACAGAGAGGGAAGGGAAAGCTGAGTGAAAGAGGTTTATCATGGCTTTCCCTCACCACGACAGGCCGACATTGTGGAATCTGACCTTTTTATCTGCTGCCTCAAAGAATCATTCATAGCACACAGGGTTTAGTCCCACTTGCCACTACTTCGGCAGACACCGCTCGATATTAAACTGCCAAAGTTAACAGTTAGAGCTCCACAAAGCCTGACATGCAAACACTGCAGGCTGCTTAACAAAGAGAATCCTCTGCAGCCTGTTGGAGGTTTGTTGGTTTCTTCACCCCCCCCCCACAGTATATATTAATCAAGCACTTTCTTGGCAGATTGACAGCGATATCAAGTACAACTTTATACTATGCTTCAGTGGATGCAAGGCATTCCGTGCTCAGACCCAGAGCGTCGGAACAAACGGCACTGGCTGAGGGCCTGTCTTTCACCCAGCCTTCTTACCTGACAGAGGTTTCCTGAGAAACCAGCGGGACACAGACATTGGAATCCATTGATTTCATCCTGGCAATGACCCCCATTCATGCAAGGGTTACTTGCACATTCATTGATGTCTTTCTCACAGTGATCTCCTGCATAGCCAGGTGAACAGATACACCGATAACCATTAACCAAGTCCTGGGAAAGAACAAAAAAAAGTTTAGGGTTAAGGTTTTTCCTCCCTCAATATATTCTTATTAAGAAAAAAATTTAAATAAGTACAAAAAAACCACAAACATCTTAATATGTCCAATCAAGGCAAAAAAATATTTAAAGGGGAAAAAACACACACAGCCGCAGTCCCAGCTTACATTCTTAACTTCCAGGCCTAATACATTAATCCACAGGTTGAAGGGAAGTGGCTACATTTCCAGTAGGTAGTTTGCACAACCACCAGCCCATTCACTGGTGATGCTGGCAGTGAAAATGAGTAATTTATTGATGGTTTTTTTTTTCCCCCTTACTGTTCTACAGACATATCTCAACATGCTGTAGCATGATATAGGCCCTCCCCCCAACTTAAAGAAATGACCATTTGTACCAGCTAATTGCTGTTTTCCAAACTATTTGTGCTTAGACTCAAATGTTTTAGTTACTGTTGCACGTCTTTGGGAAACCAAAGTAAAACAAGAAGGGCTTACCCGACAGGATCCTCCATTCTGACATTGTCCACGACAGTCGTTAATATCTGCAATAAAATTAGCACGGTTAGAAGGCAAAAATATATTTACACTAGATAGAGAGTTCAGGTCTCTCTAAAACTGCAGCTAGATAAACCTTTTGTCAAGTTTCCTGCATGCCTTCCTTGAGATAAGGTTATTATAATGGGTGGGAAGCCTTTTGCGATTCTTCTAGGAGAGGCAGTAAAACTTCACATCATTGTTTTAGTCCTTTTATCAGAATATAGCTATGGTACAGGCTAATGACTTTGATAAAATTGTATATTTTCATTCTGCACCAACTACTCCCTTTCTAAAAACATCAACTGCTGGGGCTCTGCCCAGTGTTTAAACTGACTTTAGGACTCAGTGGCACACGCACATATACCCAAAGAACTGGCCTTTAATAAACCCAAGGGTATGGACACTTACTTATATCACAGTTGTGGCCAGACCAGCCAGTAATGCAGTCACAGTAGTAGCTGCCGATCAGGTTCCTGCAGGAGTTGGCATTGACACAGGGCTTGCCCTCACATTCATTCGCATCTGGAAAACCAAGGGGAACATTCAGGGGGGAAGGGAGAAGCCCACGCCCCAGCAATAACCAGCAGTTCCTCCAGAGCTAAGAGGAACTTGCAGTGTCCAGCAGGGATTAGTGTGACTTGAACGAACAGAAGTCAATCATCATCAGCCTCCGAAGGCTCTTTCAGTTTCTTTGCAATTAGAACATACAGGCTACGCTAATTATTTCACAATTACCCAGCCACTCATTAAGAGCAGCTCGCCCTCACACACGCATCTCAGCTGAGCGTTCTGGAGGAGGAATGCTGCAGCCTGGTCACTGGGATGAGTGTGCTGTGTAAAGAATGCAGCCAGCTCATCCTCCGTGAGATCATCCCCATTTCGGAACCCAGCTGTGAACTCCTGGGTCTGGAGGAGTTGACATGGTTGAAGAGATACAGCAACTTTCTCACAGGGTAAAGGGAGAAACACATGTGGGGGCGGGACTGGGAGGCACAACACACACCCTCCCCACTTCAGGGCAGTCTTGGTTTGAAGGATGGCTCTGGTTAACTATTTCCTTCAAGTGCCAGCACGCAGAAGCAACGTGATTGAAGCCATGCTACTCTTGGATACTGTCCTAGACATCAGTCCTGAAGACTGAATGTCTTCAATGTGCCAAAATACATCCACAGGATTCAGAAACATGACCGTGAGTAATGCAGGACCCATGATCCCTTTTGCATTTATCTTTCCCAGCTCTGGAACAACACTGGATGAAGAGAAAGCAGTTCTTACCTAGCTGGCACGTTTTGCCAGTCCACTGAGGTGGGCAAATACACTTAAATCCATCAACTAGATCTTGGCAAGTTCCTCCATGACCACAGGGATTTGGAGAACAATCATCAATATCTGTAATGCAGAATAAGGAGAGGCTTAGCTCCACTACCAGAGGGGCAATGGCAGTAAATGACAAGTCTCATAAATGATTGCTGCTGCTCAGGTTTTCCCTGAGGAACAGAAGAACAACAGGACTTCTACTTGGAGTTTCTAGGTTATCTTTGATTTCAACAAAAGCCCCCTTTAAAGAAAGGAGTAATGTGAAAAGGGGATTCAAAGAACTGGTGAAAAGTTTACCCCTGTGGCCTTTTTGCAAGTGCAAGTTCTATTTGGATCCAGCAAGTCCCTCAAAAAGCATTTTTAACAACATGCCAGAACACTACAAAAATTCAGCATTCTGCTTCTTTCAAGATGATTTTGGCTACTCTTTCCCCTGGTAGTTGACAAAACCATCGGTACAAGCAAAGGTGAAGAGAGTGCACAGGGGTGTAAATGGCTGCCAGGAAGCAATGCTCAGGCTGGGAAAGGTTAAGCAGTCTGCCCTCTAAGTTTATGAGGGATTAGACAGACTGATCAAAAGCAGGAAACTGGCACATTTTTAATAAACACTGAAAAGGACTCACTGTCAGTGCAAGTTGGTCCAGCCCAGCCAGGAGCACACACACATTCAAATCCCGTGGATGTCTCGAGGCAGCTTCCCCCGTTGTGACAAGGGTCGGAGAGGCAGGCGTGCTCCGCTGCACAGGGACAGAGGGACATCATGGCAGAGGCCACACCAATGCCACCACAAGCCACCCCTGCTCCCTGCACACACTTCTGCTCTGGACACACCATCATTACTCTTGCTGCATTGTGCTCCTTCAAGAAGCAGGAATTTCCTGGCTTGCAGAAAGTCTCCTTCCAATGCTAACTTCATCAGCACCTGCTGGAGCCACAGCCAGACAGGGTGGCTTGGACTGACCTCCTCAGTGAGCAGAAAGCTGATGTTCAGAGACACCAGACATTCATGAAAAAGCATGAATAGGAAAGGCTGGATCTTTGTACCCAGCCCTGACTGGCTACACTACAAATTGAGTTTTCCTCTACATCATAAAGTGCATCCAAAACCAGCCACCAAAAGCTGGCAAGAATTAACTGTCAGGTGGCAGCTCAGCAGCTGCATCCAACACTTACCAATTTCACAGTTCTGTCCTGAGTAGCCCTCAGGGCAGGAGCACTGGTATTTGTCAGGGCCAGTGTTGCTGCAGGTACCACCATTCAAGCAGGGTGGGTGGGTTCCACAGTAGTTCAGATCTGCAAGAGGGGAGGAGCATTAAAGCCAGGCTGGAAAGTTACAGGAACATCCACCACGTGCTTTGTTCTGTTACCCCAGAGCCTTTACAGAATACATCCCCACACAGGAGTGGGACAGGACAGGGACAAGCTAAGGACAGATGCTATCCATGCCAGAAGAGCAGTGGGGACAAGGCCAAGCAGCTGAGGGCCAGCACGCTCCCAGCACGTTTCAGGAGCTCGCTGAGCCCCGTGTGCAAAGCCTGCCAGAGCTGACATTCAAGGGTGACAGGGCCCTCTGGGATTAGCATACCTTTGTCACAGAGCTGACCACCCCAGTTGGTTTCACAGAGGCACTGCCATGGTTCAATGCAAGTGCCATGGACACATCCTGGGTGTGGAATGCACTTATCACAGTACTGGCCTTGCCATCCATACTGACACCTTCAGTTAAAGAGAAAAAAAAAAAAGGGGAAAAAAAATCAGAACAGGGAAACAAACCCAAACCCATCATAATTGCTGTGTGTAGATAGGAGTGTGCATCTCCAAAGCTTGAAGAAAGGCTGGGCAAGTCGGGGAGAAGGGCAGGATGAGGGCAGGGGAGAAGCTATTCAAGGACTGTTTGATGGTTTCTTGTAAACAAACATTTTGGTAGTTTTGCCAAGGTCTCTGTAGCCGGCCTCCTGACAAAAGAATAACTGTTCTGAGAAAACCAGCATGAGGCCATTCAGCACAATAATACTCTTTTGGAGCCTCATATAAGTGTGGCAGAGAGGGTGGGTGTGCACTACAAATCAATCTCTGGACTTTGACAGGGTGCTTTATAAATTGAGGGGGGGGGCAAGAAAAAGTCAGTGGAAACAATAGTTATCCAGAGATCCTGATGAATACAAGGTTCCAGGCATTTCAGCCATGCTGGGTTTGCAGGAAGACAAACAAAACCATAACCACCAACTCTGAGCCCTTGGCACGACAGTAGCAAAATACGAGGAGTTCCCTGCTCTACCAGAAGCCACCCTTATTCTGAATAGAGACACACACAGAGCCAGAATGGACTGGGCCACAGTCAGGGATGGAAGAAAGCAGCAGGGCAGGATTTTACACGTGTTCAAAGATCAGCTGTTGGTGTGTTTCTGAGTTTGATTTATGCTAATAACTTCTTTTCAGGGAATAGCTAAATCGTATGCAATTCTGAGAAACACTAATGTCTGAAGAATTTACTACTATTTGAATTCTTTATTGTCACCATCAATGAGATACCTGAATTTTCTACTTAAAAGGAAGATGTTCTTTTAAAGTGAAGCCCCCTTAAGGGAAAGCTTATTTTGGCTTTCATTTAGTTCTCCCTAGCAAGACAGACCAAGGATCCTTCAAATTAAAGTGGATCTATAGATAGAAACAAGCAAAACAAGTTGAAAATGAAAAGCAAGGGCTTTTTGAGGTACTGTATTTCATTAACAGGACCTGAGAGTAATTGATCAGCAGCAATTATGCACTAAGCTGTCACTAAATTATGAAAACAAACCTCAGCTCTACTGAAGTCAGCTAAGCTTTCTATTTGTAAAACCCCCCACCATTCTTCTGCTGGCAATTTCTTCTCATGGGAAAAAGCCAGAAGGATCTATCCAATGGATAATCACACACAGCCAGTGGTAAGCCCGACTTCCCTTCTAAAAATCTCAGGTGACAAACTGCATCCTAATTAACTTTTTTTTCTTTAATAGCTATCACAATAGCAGCCTTTTCAAAGTCAATGGGAAATTCTTATTAGTTTGTGTGTTTAAAAAAAGCCAGTCAGTGCAAAGAACATGAAAAAAACCCAGATGAGGCAAAACAACCTCCACCAAGCAGCTTTTGGAAAATCCTTCTGTATAAGGCATATAATGAGAATGCACAAAGATCAAAATTTAGGACCAGACTCTTTTAATTTGTATTGCATTCAAAGCAACTTGCCTGAGAGCTTGCACACAAGCCAAACTAAGGGACTTCACCTGCAAAAGCAGGTATCCAAACTGAGGATTTTACTCCCATCAAATCAAAGTGGTGGTGGGTTTTGTTTTTTTTAGAACAAGTGTAAAGAAAGCAAAATAGTTTAAAAAACCCCACACCACACAAGCAAAAAAAAAAAAAGCTCATGATCTTTAGAGCCAAAGGTACTGCTTCAAACATCAGCTTCAAAATATAACAAACAAAATTGGATAAGGCTATGGGCATTTAGGGAAAAAAAAAAAGTCGGATATCAATTCCAGAAAAAGACTGACAGTAATAACTCATGTTTAATAATATGTATGCAGCAGTTTCTCATGAGAAATTTAAAGTTAGCTCTCCTTGTGTAGTGATTCATGAGTAAAAATGGTTTAGTTGGCTGGCCTGCATTAAAGAAAGTGACTGGCAGTGAAAGGGAAAAGGATATTTTAAGAACGTTTGCAAGTTGTCTGTTGTACCAGAACACAGAGCAGTTTCTGCTCGGATGTTATTTTTAAACCCTGTTGCATTTGTAGCATACAGGCTATATGACTCATCAAAACTTAAAAGAAAATAAAATCTTGTTTCTGTGTTCACTTTAAAGATAGTGGTCTAACTTGGCAAGCAGAAGTTATCTGAAAGCACCAGAAGGACAGCATTGTTTCAAGACTATGCAAATCAAGTGTGGGAAAGTTGCACCTTAAGTAAATAAGAGCACTAGTGCATGTCTGGGCAGTGAGTGGGAGGCAACAGACTTAGAAAGAGAAAGAGAAGAAAAAAAAAAACTGGAAACAAAGCCTGTTGTTCTAACTAGGAGACAGCAACCCCTACAAGGCATGTTTATTCTGATGACAGCAGCACAAATCACTGGTAGCCCTGACTGATATGCTCCTCTCACCATCTGGCCCCCCGATACTTCCTACTACTTGTTAGGCTTTTTTTTTTAATTAAAAAAAGATTTAGATTTGGTGTTCTGGGGGTTAACCAGCTTGTATCAGTGCTGCTAAACATTAAAATCACAGGACAAGTGACAACATTCCATCCCCTGGCTGGACTTTCACTTTGCCATGGCTCTGTAAGGATGTTACTTCCCACCTCACTTTCAGATGGCTCCTTGGTCATTTTTTTGTTTTGTTTTGAAGCATGAATTACAAAAGCAGAGAAAAATCAATGAGCCACTACGGCTATTTAGGCCGAATTCTTATAGAACAGTCTGTCAGACACTCCAGATACAGTTCCTGTTGGAACTCTAGCTCATCAAGCAGTCCACTTCATGCAAACGTTTCCAGCAACAGAGAATCCACCAATTTGCTTGTTAGGCAGCAAAATTACTTTCTATTCCTTCAAGCTTCTGAGTCTTATTCAGGAATACTCAAACTTCCCTTTTAACCCTTCCTGCACGGGATCAATATCAGTATTTTTGTAACCTCAGAAGCTCTCAGTTATAAACAGAAATGATAAAGGGTTACATGCAGCAACTTGGAACTTTTCTGTTGATAAATACCCACATTTAATATCCACTACCCCTCTAAGGGTAAGGGACAAGACTTCCCTGTGCTGTAAATACATGCTGCATATTTCAAGGCATTCCAGATATTTAACTGTTGTGTTATGGATAAAATCTGCTTTCCATTGTCTCCTTGCCAGGACAGAAGGGACTTCAAAGCACGGCAACAAAATTCGGCATTCATGAGAGCCCACTGACAAGATTTCATCCCAGCCATTAACCTCTCAGCACTCAGAGCCAGGCTCACAATGGGAAAGGAACCCAGAGATTCAACTAATCCCATTCTAAAGAATGCTTGACTTTTGCCTACTGATGGAAGAAACCAGGGGGTGGGAGGGAAGAAGGGGGAAACTGAAAGGGAGAAGAAGAGAGAAAAGCCACACTGTACTTCAAGCTTGGAATTGAAAAAGCCTATTAATCAGGCTGTTGGAAAAAACATAGCCACCAAACATTTGCACTATTTATGCAGAAACAATTAGTTAGTGCTCATTAGGCAGCATTCACGCTATTTATCCCATACCCCCCTTTCCCTCAGTGCCACCGTTTCACAAACCAAAAAGCTTCTTAAAATTATCAGTGCATTAAAAGTCTGCTCTCCCCCCCCTTATTCTGGGCAAGTCAGCATGAATAATGTGTCTTGCTCAAAACCACAACTTCCAAAACTCCCTCCCTCCCTCCCCAGCCCTATTGTGTTTAGCATCACTTGTTTAATTAGTTGGGGAGGGGTGGGGGGAAAAGCAAGGAGGGATAGGAAGCATTTACCTGCACTCTCCTGGAATTGTGCAAGAACCATGCTTGGGGCTACATCCCTGACGACAAATAGCTGTTAAAACAACAAAAAAAGAAGAGTATCAGCATGCTGCCCGCTTCCGGCACCTTCCCACTTGTGGGAATGTTCTAATCTCTAACAGCACTGTAATCCTGCTGAATCCAAGGTTTTAACAAGCATCTCCTATCAAGTCTACCGGAAGGAAAACCAATGTAGGTGTCTTCCTGGGATAGGAAATCTAGCAGCTTTTCCTTTCTATAGGAAATCTGTTCCTCTGACTTTGCAGGAGGATCGTTCCTAGTGCTATTTAAAGAGCTGCTTTATGTGGGAGAAACCATCTTGCCTTGGAGAGCTCAGGCCACTTGGAGTCAACAGGTTTCCTTTCTCTGTCTTTTGCAGGTGATTCGGGCCACTCTCCCTGGCTTTACACCTAATTCAAAGCAGCTTTTAACTACTCTGGATTAAGTTTTGGCTGTATCTCTGAACAGACAGGATATCAAGATAAGCAACAATTCAAATTGCAGGTAAACTCAGTCATTAAGACAGGCTGATAGTGTGTTCCTAAGTCCTGCTTTCTCCTTCCCCAATTACCTAGGTAGCAGCCATTCCCTAATACACATGTTGAACACGATCTCAGGTGGAACAAACAAGCCTGGGGTTTTTCAAACACCAAAGCTTTACACTTGCCAGGTCAGCTTTAAAACAAAGTCTCTCCTTCCTGCTTGTCTTGAAGTTCTGCACCAAAGGGGAAATCCTTTTTGAAGTCAGCAGCAGAACTCCCATTGAAGTCAGTGGGCTGGGTTTTCTTCCCAAGGGCAAAGATGCGGATAATCAGAGAAAGAACACATCTGCTAAGTGCCCAGTAAGAATACTGGAGAGTCCAAAACCTCTCCAAGACATTACCACAAGGCAGAAACTACTCTTCTCCTATCCCCAGTGCTCTGTGTAAAGAGCTGGTCGCTGTCCCATCAGTCCTTAGCCCCCTGCCTGCACAATCTCACCACCGAATGCAACCTGGACACGACACCCTCCAGTCCCCTCCCAGTGCCACTAGCCTGCAGGTCGAGCATTTGTCACCAACCTTTGTTGCACTCTGGTCCCATCCAGCCCTCCAAGCAGGTCTTGTTGCCGTTCTGGTCGCAGGTATGGTGGGTGAAGAAGTCGTCTCTGGGCCGGCAGAACTTGTTGCAGCCGAAGCCGTAGTAATGCTCCGCGCACGTCACACGGATCTGGTACTCAAAGTGGGCGACCCCCGCGTTGTGCTTCAGGGTCTGCCACTGCCGGCTGGGGTTGATCATGCCCGAGTGCGACGCCTTCTCGATAACGCGATCGGGGTCTGCACGCACAAGAGATGTCAGAGGTAAAACTTCCTTCAGGTCTCGTCATTAATTCCCACGTCACAGCTCTCCAGCTTCACAGGCAAGACTCTCTGAGGCAGCTGGTTGGTTTTATTAATTTTCTGTTTTAGACAGTCAGATAAGGCTGCCCTGGAGCTACAAACCATTAACTGAAACACACATGCAGCATTATCAAACTGAACAAAGCTTGAAATCAAAAGGGACTGTTCAGTTACTGCCAATCACTTATCCCTTTTGCAGTGTAAGGGCATCCACTAAGAATTCATACAGCTCATGACTAAAGAAAATTCAGCTCCGACAGACTAGTACAAAATGGGTTTTCCCCTGCTTCTGCATTAATGGCACTAGTTGTGCTTTCAACTAGAGCATTTACAAAAAAAACATACTACAACAGCCTAAAAAAGCCACATCTACACACTGAACATAGGCACTGCAAAAGGTCTGCAGCCTTTTCCTTACGTGCAAACACTAAATTGAAAACTACCAATTCCAACATTCAGATGACATTGGCAATCTCACCAGATTTTGGCTGAGAAATACCATGGAAGTCCTGTCTTCAGATGGCAGCTGAGAGTACAAAGTCAGACGACCAGAGCTCAAAACAGAAGACTCAAACTACTGCATATATGTGCTACAGATCCCCTTCCTCTCTACAGAGCATTTCAAAGTTTAGGTTTGCACTTGACATTTAGTTCTAGCAAAAGTCTTCTGGCTTTCAGAGCCATACGACTGTCTAAATTATGGCTTGAAATAATAATATTTCACATTTGCTTGGAACATTGTATATATCTGTGGTATTTCACTTTGTAGTCCAGGTCTTGTGACTTAAACGATCTGACACTGCCTTACGACCTGCTGCTACCCAGCACTTGACTGCTGAGTGAAAGTTTATCGTAAAACAGCCAAAATATCCTGGCCGACTGAGTTCAAAACCAACAGTGAGTACATGGGAGCACAGTCCAGCGACAGGAGAATTTGAGGTAGAAAGGCAGTTTGCCAATGATGTGTTTAGCAGCGTGTGAAGTACTGGCACCTCTGAGTGTTAAGAATTAAAATGTACTGATGTGCTGCTTGTTCTTCCAACAACTACAAAAGAACCTTCTGCGATTTTACATAAGGCAGAGCTGAAGACTAATGAAGTTGCTACTGAAGCCGTAAGATGACACACGGGCAGTTTTTAATCTAAGATACTTTTAAATGTATTGCTAAGGAGCTTTGATTTGCAGCTTTCAAAAAGGAACTTCCCAACTGACTTCTCAAGCCTCAGACACCCATTATGGATCCTCCACTAGGTCCCTGCCTGCTTGTCTGCAGTCCGGAATGAAGTCAAAGCTCTTGCTGCACAACAACACAACAGTGTCAATACTCAGACATTGTGGGCATTTGCCCATTTTTGGGGGCATTTGTGACTTGAGACTACAGCTTGCATTATGTGTTTACAGTGTGAAATGAAGGGCAACAACTTCTTATTCACCTTCTGGTCTTTCTGGTTCTATAATATTTTCCATTTAAATCAGTTTTTATTATTCATTGGCACTAAGCCCCCAACTCCACAACTATGTGTCTGACTTTCAAATGCATGCAGGCTTTTATTAATTTAAATCCTGTTCACAGGTAATGTGGATGCCTAAGGACCTTTCCATACTGGTACATCCAGAGCAATATCACGTTCTGTGCTGTGCAGGTGTAAGGCTCTTAGATCTCATCAGCAAGATTATTGACTAATTCTAAGAGGTACTTAAGCAGATGCATATCTGCTCATCTTGAATGGGGCTAGTCTGGCAATTATAGTTCCACTCATGTGTGCTGGAGATGGCTCTGCTGCACTTGGCAAGATTACACTCCATCCACAGCACAGCTGGAAAGCCAAGGCACTTCCCCAAACACCCAGTGTGCATAAAGACATCCTTCGCCTTGTGAGGAAAACAACTTTATCCTCTCCTGTAAGCAGCAGAAGAAAAGGAGAATGACACTCAATTCAGTTTTGCAAACCACCCCCCCACCTCCACCCCCACACTCATTCTTGCTTTTCCAGTCTTTTCCTGTTCCCCCTTGGGAACATACCACTGACAACTATTTCAGTCCTTGGCACCAGAAAGGGAGTTGCCTTGAGAAAGTGATCTTTCCTTTTGCCTCTGCTCTTTCATTCTTCTCCTATCTGCCAGTTCATTAGGAAGCTTGTCCTTGCTGTATGACTACGACCTCTCACTCCAGCCATCAGCTCTCTGGAGACCTTAACCACAGGCTGAACTCAAACAGAAACACTCTTTTAAGTCCACTGGACTTCATTTTTTTGCAGGTGCTCAGATGAAACACAGCTGCAATTTCACTCCAGATCATGGATAAAATGCCTTCCACTGGATACACATTTTAAAGCTACCCCCATCCACCTGAATTCAAGTTCAGTCTCACAGGTTTAAGCTCCCTTTCCATTAGCCATCACCCACAGTTTTCACAATGAAGCTCTGGCATGTTCTTTCTTGTACAAGAACTCCTCCACCCTTGCCTATTCCCACCTGTCAGTGTGCACTTACACAAGGGTGCTGACCCAGACTCCAGGAGAGGCATTGCAACAACCTTCCCATTCTTAGCCCGCACCAGCCACGGTTTCAGTTTTATAGGAAGCAATCCCAACACAGCAGAATGGTTAAGTAAATAAAAAGCAGCAGTCAGCCAGGCTTGAGACAAAGGGATCTTCTGAACTCCACTGCCTTCATCTGACTCAGAACTCCATGCTTTGATAGAAAGGTTAGAGGAAGCATTAACCCATTTGAAACTGATGAAGTGGAAGAGAGAAGCTTTCTGTACACCTCGGGCTTCTGCTCCGCACTTCACTGTCAGAGACTCTGTTGGTTTTATTCACTTCTTGTGGCTACACTTCAAAGCTATAAATCTCTCTTTTTATTCAGTGGGCAACTGTATCAAAGGTTTTAGACACAAGGAAATGAGCTATTTTGACTGCCCACCTTTGCCTTTCAGTGCACCAATGTCTGGAAATTATAACTAAGCAGCATCAGGAAGCAAAAACAACAACAGAAAAAGCCCAGACCCCTCTGAGCAGTTTGGGTGGCCAAGGACAGCAGAGTTATTTTTGAAAGTCTTTGTTTGAGACAACTTCCAGCCACGGCTTGGTTTACATTGTGCTGAAGTCTCCTATGCCTGCCTGGAATTCACATGCAACTGATACCAGTAATTTACAATAGCTCTTTGACATAGTTTGAGATGCAATGTCAGCCCATTAGCAGTATGCATGAAGCAACAGTAGCAAGATGGCAACCAGACAAGAACCAGAGTAAGAAAACCATTTGAGTTGAGTCTTGGCTCCAACAAAGCACGATTCTCATCAACTTCAACAGGGCCATAATTTAACTGCAAGCCACTCTTGGAAGTGAGACAAGAGAGAGTATGTGGTAAAGTGAACGTAGGAGGAGTGGAATGTAGAGGGGGGAAGGAAGCATCCACTCGAGGATCTTCTAACAACTGCATTGATCAGAGGATGCTTTCACAGCTATTGAGAAGTCACACAAGGCCTACTAAACCCACTTTCATTGTTGAGAGCTCTCACAGGTCTTTACAATTCAGTGGCAATTAGGGCAAAAGAAAATCCTGGACATCAAAAAACCCCACTCTTCACATTACATGATGACAATTGTTTAGTTCTAATCGTTTTCTTAACTAGTTCTTCAAGCCTTACTCTGCAACTCTGGGAAAGCTGACTAAGTCAAGCCATGCAGCACACAAAGGAAAAGTTTTGTGCAGTGCAGTGACTGAAGTGACCTACAGATGGATAAGTGACAGCAAAGCTGAAGCAGGAATGCAGATCAGGAACATATGCAAGAACATGTCTGCACTTGGTCAAACGCACTGCTGAGAAATGAGGCAAGTTTGTCTGAAGACAATTGTACTTCCAGAACATGAAAGCAAAGAAAGGGTTCATTGTGTAGCTTTGGAAATGAAGTTGTTTCATGAAAAAAGATGAGCTCTAATAGTAGTAAAAGTGGCAGAGACCCAGTCTGAAAAAACTCTCAGATCCTACTATAAACAGGACTTTCATTTTGAATTCAGGCATCTTCCATTTTTAATACAACACTGCTGCTGCAGCATCTACTTTCTTCTCCTCCATGTAACACTCTCTATCCAAGAACTCTCCCAGCCACTGCTCTATGACTGTGCTGGGGTAGAGTCTGAAATCACAGGTACTCCAACCATGCCAAATGAGGCTGGTTGTGGCTACCCCTGACACATGATTCATCTCAAGTGACAACTGCTTTTCTGGAATGAAGAATTAATAGAACATCCCATGCATACTTAAAAAATAAATATAAGAAGCAGATCTTCACAGAGAAGTTCCCAAGCTATGCACTCTCAGCAATTAAGACATAAAAGCACAGTACTGTGCACACTTCTACAAAGCCTTTCTCACATGAAGTGTGAAGCCCATTTCATTCCTGCATGGCTGCCACCTTGGCATTCCAAAGCAGACTGCAAGAAGCTGCTATAAGATTTCTGTAAGATGGACCACAGGGCTGCTGCTTCCTTGCTGAAGGAAAAGGCCTGTTGTGTCAACAAAAGCTTAATGAGCTCAGATTCACACTCTCTCCTGTGGCTTTTACCACACACACTGTTAAGGCCCTAGCTTGAAATAGAGCTGATTTTGCCCACCTCCTTCAGTCACGGTAGGCAAAAAGCAGAACAGCTCATGTGCCAAGAGACCCTGTACAGCTTCCTCTAGCCACAGGAAAAGCTTAGCAGAACGTTTCTGAAACCAACCAGAGACATTCCAGGAGAAAGATCCCCACCCTTGACTTTCAGCCAGCTCTACCAGGTGGTGTCTGGTAAATATTTTTTCAGCCCCTCCATATAAACCCCCAAATATCCAACTCCCAAGGAAGAGCTTGAAGTAACTCCTATTTCTCATCAGTCATTAGATGGATATTGATATCAAGTCTTGTGCAGATTTTAAGGTTTTTTCTTTTTTAAAAGCAGTACATTCAGTTTTGAGAAGTATTTAGTTTACAGTGAGGTCTTAGGAGAACAAGACTCAGGCTTCTGAATATTACTCCTAATTAAAATGAACAAAAGGTCAAAAAACCAAACAAAGAAACCCGAAGAAATCCCTTGGCTTTTACTCTCCCAAAGGAGAAACAAGGCATTAACACATCTATTTTTAGGCATCACACTGTTGGTGCCTAGGTGAGTGAGCTACTCACCCTCTGCAGGCAATGTGAGCCAGACAGGCTGCTGCAGAGCCTGGAGGAACTGCTCCAAATTGTTTGGGGGGCAGAGCTTTCCCCTCTCCTCTTGCTCTAACTCACAGCAAGCTGGTGAGGCTCCCAGAGGCCTTTCAATGCCTGGGACACAGAGGTGTCAGAACTAAATAAGGCAGAGGAAGGAATACTTACTCGTGGAGTTATCATTGTAATCCCACGCCTCAACCAGCAATGTGTAGGATCGCTGCAAAAGAGAAATAAAGAGTTAGTTTCAAAGCAACACATGACTAAGGAAAAAGAAAAAAACTGACAACAATTTTAATTGAAAAGAAAATTTCTGATCTCTGCCCCAAAGCAGATAATTGAAAACAGAAATAGGTAAAAGATTATTGCTTGAAACAAACACGATCTTCTTGAAAACCCATAAGCTACCTTATCCAGTCTGACTTAGAAGACCTTTCACCTCGGATAGCTCATCTTTGTCATCATTAAAGCATCTTATGTACTTAACCAGGAAGTACAGCCTTTGACACTGCACTCCAGCCGAAATAAAGCATGTGGAACAACTGCACATGGAAGACAGAAAGCACCAGGAGAGCAAAGCAGCATCAAAAAACCCCAAACCAAACCCCCACTCTCAAAAACTGCTTCAAAAGAATTTGAGTTACAGAAAAATAGTCTTGATGTCCCTTCCCCCAGCCATCCTGAAAGCAAGAAGTGTTGCTAAGATTACTGTGCCCTGCCTTGACAGCACAATCTCCCGGGACTTTGCTTTTCAGCACCCCCTTTGAAAGCTTTGTCTGCATGAGGGCCATCGCAGCTCCCACAAGTATCAGGTAACGGAGGGAAGGACTGATGGATATGGGAAGGGGGTGGGGTGAGAGAGAAGCATTGTAAAACAAAGGCTAAGATCAGCCTCTTTGGAAGAGCAAGGGAAAGGGAAACCGAACTATCCACCCCTGTCACTTTTACAGATGCTCGAAGCTGCCAATGAGCTCTGTAGCACTCCAGCAATAATAATCATAAGCATAAACTGACTGAAGTGACTCCATGGGCTGGAAAGTCGCCAGCTATTACATCTAACCCACCTTTATCTTCAATCCTAACTTGAGAACAAGACCCATTAAAACATCTCCTCCTCCAGCTCTACCCCGAGATATTATTATCCAGGCTGTATCTTTCAAAGTTGCCATTTAGCCAGCCATATCCAAACTTACACAATGATTAAAAAGGAAAACAAAACACCTCCTCTCTCCAGAAGGCAAAAAAAAAAAACCACAAAAAAACCAAAACAAAACAAAAAAAAACAACAAACCCACCAAAAACCAAAAAACCACCTGAAGAAAAATAAGCAAAAAATTATGACCGGCAAAGTAAAAAATATAGTAACTACAGATAAGGCAATAAATGTAACATCCTTCTGGAGAGTAGAACAATAATAGTACAATTAAAAATTCTGTGAAGAGTTTTGATGCTTTGCCATCACAACTGCGCATTGCAAGGTTTATTTCTCCCTAATTGTGTCCATGTTCAGTCACTCCAGCTGCTCATTTGTGGTCTGCAGTACTGCTCACCCTCTCTGTAACAGACCAAAATACAGTTCTGAGAGTGAGCTGCCAGAAGGTGCACGGGGGTAAGGCAGACCTCAGATTTCTGAAGAGGAGAGGAAACAAAAAAAGGAGAGGGAAAAAAAAAAAAAAGAGAACAAGGGTTGGAGCAGATTGCTTTCTCACGACTGGACACAGCATGAGCCTCTGAATGAAAACCCAGTTTGTGATGGACACTGGCTTGCTGTATAGCCTAAATATGTTTCATATTCAAGGCAGAGCAGGATTCCATTCCGTTCACTGATAACTGTGGGAAAATGCTTCCAAAAGTAAGCAAAGCTGGGCAAGCCAAGACATGCACCCAAACTTCTATGCAGAGGCTCCACTGGCCTGAACCATTTTGGTTAATATTTCATGAAAAGCTATATGTTAGTTGTTTCTATTCTAGACCGAGTCTGATAACTTGAAAGAAACTCTGAAAATCAAATAAACCAAAATGCAACTCGATCATCTAACACCGCTTAAAACAGATTTAAGAAGTCCTTACACAAGTCAGTGGTAAAAAAAAAAAGGAAAGAACCAAAACAAACAAACAAAACCAGAATAGAACTCCCCAGCCATATTACAGATGCAGATTGCACTATCTTGGGTGCTTCCTCAGTGGTTTCATTACCAACATTAAGCAGCACAAGCTCAACATGTTACTGCAAGCTTGACAAAAAAATATTATGATATAGAGAATGAATTATGGCAACTAGCACTACTTCCAATAAAGTTAAGGATGTTTTCCTTTCGGCCTTGCATAATTGTTTTGGAAGATATTTTGTCTAAACTCATAGCAACAGTTCCCTGCTGGTTCTCAGGACTGTTTACCAACACACCTAGCCCTTAAGGAAAGGAAAGGCTGAATCCCAGCTGTGAGTGCTACTGTTGCTAGATACTTGTGTGACCACTTTCCACTACCACACAGGAGTTCGTTTAAAAGAGAGGAGATGCTTCAGCTGAACTGGATAGAAACAAAATACAGAGGGAACAGACTGAACCCAGCAATTCCCTTGTTTCCAACCGCCCCCTCTCATCTCATCTAAGTATTTTACATGAGGAGTCCCAGTCCTGAAAAGGGATGATACAAAGTATGGCATTTGATCACTTGGCTCTGTCCCTCTCAGCATGGGGAAAAGACCAAAAAACCCCAAGACTTTGTGTTCAAAATGGGGCACTTTTAAACAAAAGCCATACAGACACCCAGAGCCTCACACCAGTAGCAAACTCCCTTCAACAATCCAACTATCACATACCTCTAGCTAATCTGCTCAGGCCTCACCCTAAAAAAGCAGTTCTGTGCAAAGCTGCACTGTTGAGATTTTTTAGAAGTGCATATCATCCCCACTCTATAGATCAAGGATTCAGATATCTCAGGAATGACTGCTTACAGTGTGGAGGTTTAAGTTTTCCCATGCCCATAGATGACCTCTGCCCATCTTTGAATAAATATATATATCCAGACACAAGAATTCCACAGCGTGCACCTTATTCCATCAAAGCGATGTCCTAGGCAACAAGGCAGCAGTGAACTTTCCAGAGTCACACCCAATTAGCCACTGTAAACCTGAGCTTGACCAGAAGGCAGGGATTCTGGCTTGAGAGGAAAGGCAGCTTGAAAGGAACAGCAAGTCCTTAAATTTTGCAGATCAGTCCAGAGGATTAAAAGGCAGCATGGCCAAATGTAAGCAAAACTTTTGTGAGTTAAGCTAGGAGAGGATGGTCAAGTTCACACTCCAGGAAACAAAGCAAGCATCAGTGTGCAAGAGCTGTTTTCCTCAATGACAAGACACTGTTTTGATCCATTGATAGTAGAGCTCAAGAGACTGCAAAGACCCAAAACCCATCAGAAACTGTCCCTTTTAAGGATCTCAAATGCAATGCAACCTCCTGTCTGGTTATTTAAATGAATCCTGGCAGCTGCAGGTAAACAGGTGTTTAAAGCTCTCTGCTTGATTACCTTCTTCCCTCCCTTCATCCAGACATCCACCCAAAAGAGGTGCTTTTGTACTTCTAAAGGCACTCTGCAAGCCAGTGGGCCAGAGCAAGATGAAAACATCCTTGGCTGAAGCACTGCCTCTGTTTTCAAAGGGCTTGCAACTCGTCAAACTCCTTTCCCTCCTATGCCTGTGGTTAAAGCATGCAAGAGCTTTGCTGAGCATGTGAAACCATGACTAGACAAATGCAGTGGGAAGTTTTGCATTTAGTGCACAGTGCCTGCTCCTCCTCTGCCAAACAAGGAGAGCAGGTTAAGCCCAGCAACCTTCTCGTCACGCTCTGCACAGCTGTGAGGACCAGCCTGAGCACGGTGCTCACACACCCCCTGTCTGCAACCAGGGAGGATGGTGAGGACACTGGCACAGCAACCCCCAGCTCATTGCCAAGGGGTCCAGATGTGAGATATGGAAGGGGGAAACTGAGGCATGTTTCGGCGTGCCCAAGGGCCAGGGAGGAGGGCATCCCTGAGCAAGGTGAAAGCAAGCCACAAACCCACTTCCTCTGAACATCACCAGGACTGTCACTTGGGCACCCTGTCACTCCACAGTGACACCATACAGATGCATCACAACATTGTGCCATCCATGGTGGGTCAACTTTGACAGCTGAGTTTCCTTCAAAGGAGTTAAAGGCAACTGGGTCCTCACCCAGAGGACATGTGAGCCTGCTCCAGAAAAGGAGGAAAACCACCTAACCAACCCTCTTAACCTTTTGTGAAATGGAGCATCATCAGGAAGCTCCTCTTTGGGACGGCCTACGTAAGGACAAGGCAACACCCTACAAAGCTGTTACTCCCTCAGCTCTGTGTATACAAACACAGCCCAAGCTGTGGCACTCTCATGCCTCAAAGCCTATGGCAAAGGGCTCGTGTGAACCCCGAGCAGGCAGCCCAGCCAAGAGCCTCATCAGAATATGCCCACACGAAAACACAGCAGGCTGCTCCTTTGGGCTTCATTCTGAGGAGTTCCTTTGTTGCCCTAAGTGCCAGTAAACTGTGCACTGCCACAGAAAGGAGATGTGAAAACGAATTTAACCATATTAGCAGCTTCCAGGAGAGACTTGCCCCCCATTCCCTGCCTCAGCACAGGGAAGGCAGTAGTGAAGTCAAGACCTTTGCCCGGCCACCCTCCTGCCAAATGATGAAGGACACAAAAGTGCCGCTATCCAAACTATGCATACGCTTAAGCATCCAGTAAACCAGGCTGATCTCTGATCTGGCAAGCCTGCTGGAATAATGAGTATCCTGTGAATACATAATGTGCTGAAGTTGCCATTGTGTGAAGTAAGTCCATGGTTTGTCTGGGAGCCGAGCAATGCTGAGTCTACTGCTGCTTCCTGTTGCTTGTCCTGTATTAGCATTATTTTTGGATAGGCCCCATTATGTTCTGTAATCCTCACTGCAGTCAGTATGGCCACACTATTGTTCTTGGTTAATATTAGCAGTCAATGCCTCTGTCTGGGTGGCCGGACTACAATGTATTCCAATCATAAAACTAGCATGCATTAACGGGACAATGTACTGGGCACAGCAGGGAGACTTGGGGTCTTCCCTCCTCCCCTTCTTTAAAAAAAAAAAAAAAGGGTAAAAAAATGTATAGTAGCTTCTTTTTTTCCCCCTCTCTCTTAAAACTAATGATTTTAAGTGATCTCAGCTACCAGGGTGCTTCATAAAACAGCAGCATTTTAATCAGCACCTTATCTAGTTACAGAGTTATTTTCTCACGGAGCCCCACTTGTCAAAGAGCAGCAGATAGGCCAAAATGTCAATGGTTGCTTTCAACCTTCCCCAACAAGCCGATTACCTGCCCTTATCAGTCCCCCTACCTGTTTAAAGCATCCCACTGATAATTAAATGCACCAGTTACAAAAGGGTGGCAAGGTTAATAGACAGAATACCTAGTAGCCAGCCAAGCAAAACAGTCAGGTTCACATGGAGCAAGCCTGAACAAGAAGCCTTTCTACTTATTTACCTAAGTGCCTAAGAACTGGGTTGAGCTGGTAAAGGACTCTGGATGTTTGACTATTTACAAACCACTTTAACCACTTCTATCCACTTTTCTGCAGTTTCTTCTGAACACTACAAGAATAATGAGTGTAATTTACGCTGCAGAATAGTGACCACAGAACCATGAGCTCCAAGAAAGACTAACAAGAAACAAATGCAACAGCTTCTAGCTTTGACATCTTTCCCTGTGTTGAGACACAGGGGTCACCAGTTAAATTATTAGAACTGAGTCAATTAACACATAAAACTTCTGTTCACCAAGAGAAATTCAGAGGCAAGCCTAGTTTCAGTTTTCAAAACCAATCCTGTCATTGGTCTTACCTACAGAACTACTTCTCCTTATCTACAGAGAAACACTTTTAAGAACTGTAGCTTAAGGCTTTTGCTTTTCAGGGTATCACAACTCCATTAGGAGAGAAGTTGGAATAAACAGCTCAGACCCAAGTTCACCAGCTTTAGAACCAGTTGACTTCTCCAGCCTCCAGCCCACCAGGAAGCGAAGTTTCCCTGAGTGAAGTACAACTTTAAGCATAAAGCATCAATTTTATGCAATTCATTTTCAGCCACGCTGACTTCCAGCTGCATAAACAAGCTGACAGTGCTGGATGTGTGTAGCCTGAGAAAGTTTAGGAATAAGCTTCACTGCCAGGCCCAAGCCAGCTGCCACTGAAGTTAAACTGGAGCAGGCCTTTATCTTAACAAGAATAAAAGTTCTAGGAGCAGGCAAGATGAGGATTTATTTTTAGACATATTATGTTAATACAGTCAAATGGATATACCATGAAGATGAAGCTCTGAACTGGCTGGAACATAAAAAAAAAACTCTTTCAACATGTAAGAAGTCCAAAACCTCTGAATGGCTGCATCACTTCTCTCCAGTCCTGGGAAAAAAACAGCCTTGTGATGCTAATTATGCTTCAGATGTCACTTAATACTCCCAGCTCCGTTTTGAATAGTAATCTTAGGCAAAACATTACACTTTGAGTGCTAAGATTTATTCTTACACTATTAATTCAACAATAAATGACAGAGTATGGATTTGATTAATATGCATTTTGTTATTAAAAAAAATTCTTCTGATCTGCCCATGCTCCAAGATGACTTATCATGTATTGTTCAAGAAAAGCTTGAACAATATCTACCATTTGCTTCTATAAGTTTTCAAGAAGTTAACTTGAGAGAAGAAACAAAATCAAAAGTCAAATTTTGGTCTGATGACTGTGACAAACTGTGGGCTTAAAAAAAAAGGGAAAAGAATGTAGTGATATTTTTTCTCAGATTCAAAAGGCTGTTAAGTTAATATCAGCTGCTGATTATTTTTTTGGATGCCTCTTGTGTCAAGAGAGAGGGAAAAAGTTCACAAAGCTTAAAAAAACACTAAAGCTCTTTTACTATGTTTCTCTAGCCACAGAAAACAATGCCTACTTAGAAAACATATTTTACATCTTCAGGAATCAGGACCACTAAGATTTGTCATGAAAAAGGGGCTAGGCTGACTATTTTATTTTTTTAGGCTGACTATTTTTAAGGTTGAAATGAGATGTTCAAAACTCTTTTTAATTGTTTTTTATGCTAAACTCACTGAGATGCTGGAGGGTTTTTTTCCACCTCAGTAGTTTCCTGGTGTGTTGGTGCAATTGGCCCCAATATGAAATAATTACAAGGAGCATAATTTCAGGATAAACAAGCTGTTTGAAATTGGAGCTATGCATACCAAAGGAATTGCCAAGTTTGACCTTCTTACTCAGTCTCGCCAAACCCCCAAAAGATCTTTCTTTACATAAAAGCAAAGTTTAGAGTTAAGTTTTGCTTGGTTAATTGATGCTCAGCTCCCTCAAGGTGCAGCACACATCACACTTTGGGGTTCTTTAAGAAAGGCCAGAGGTTTGATTCATGTGAGAGAAGAGCATGTGTCTGCCTTGGAACAAAACTTGTTCAGACAGACTTTGACAAGTGGAACATGGAAATGCTTTTGTTCCATTCTTTTTTATATGGCTTCATATAACTAAGCTTGCCTGTCAAGAAAGTCTCAAAATGAATGTAAAAAGCAAGCCTAGGTGCATTTTATTTTTTTTAATCATCATCACTATTGTTTCAATGCATTGAAGAATTACCAGCTACTGCAGGGGCAGCTTTCTGATCCACTCCAGTTCCTTTATGCTGGTTTGCTGCCCTTGTTTCCTAGCAACTTACTCAAACCTCCCATCACTTAAATTAATTTATGGCCCACTGTCTCCACACCCATTACTCACAGGGGTACATATCAAAACTGACAAGAGCAAGCCCCATAAGTTATTAATAAGACTCTGACACTTCAAATCTACATTACAACTGCAAGCTCCCTCTTTTAAAGCACCCCATTCTCTCTCCTTCCTCTCCTGCATGATGAATAAAGGCCTCTAATGCAATACAACTATTTTTCACAAATGGCATAAGGGGGCAGCTTGACATGGGAAGAGGCTTTTTCTTTTTAATTTTCTTTTTCTTTAAGTAGTCAAGGCAACAAGACTTCTGAATGTTACTGACTCAAGCTGGAACCTCCAAGAAAAGCCTCCCCCAGAGAGTAGAACACAGTTCAGGGAAGGGCATGAATTTTCAAGTGCAATATGATTAACATTTTGGTCTAGCTCCTATTACCTCTACTATAATTTTCAGCTGAATGTATTCAAAGATACCTCTCATGATCAGCCACATGAGTAAGTGCAATGCTAATCTCAAGCTCTTACTGAAGTCAACAGTATTCAGCCACCTAAAGAGTTTTTTAAGTTCTGAAACTTCAGCATCAGATTAGAGCTGACTAAATTAAGTTTACTACTTTATCCGTAGAGCTTTGAAAATGCCTGAAATGATTTGTGTACACAATTTTAGTACAAATAAGAGCTTTGCCACATTAGATATTCTTTTGTTCAAATGCCATTTGGAAGTCACAATGGCTAACATAAAAGCTGTGTCCTGTGGAAGCTAAAGCTGGGAAGCAGTCTTGATAATTGCACACAGATTATCATCAGAGTCTCAAAAAGTGCATTTCTGCCTGGGAAAATGCAAGAGATTATTCCAAAATTCCAAGCTTATGAACCAAGTGTCTCAAGTTGTTGAGTTTTACCCATTTCAAAGGCTGCACTGGAGTTTTGCTGCTGCTGCTCCAGGATTCCAGTGCTGAATGAGATTCAGCAGGACAATAGAAGCATTTCTTTTACTAAGATGCAGGGAAGCTTAAGAGACTTCTCCCAGGGTCCCCACCCCCCCAAACCCACCCTCTACACACAGACTTCTCAACCCTATGAAGAGAGTGGCTGTTAGAAGGAACATGTTTAGTTTTCACACCATTTTTATATGCATACGTATAAATTCAAGGCACTCAGATTACTGGGAGCTAGTTAAAAAAAACCTTGATGTACCTGACTTCTCTGACAAAAGTCAAAATCTGCAACACAAGCACTACAGCCATTGGCAGAGCTTCAAATACCTCAGATTTTTACAAAGCCCTTTATCCCTTTGATGGCATATTTGATAACAGTTTTATCTCATTTCATGTTAGGGGAAAAAAAAAGAAACAGAGAAAGAAAAGAGAAAGAAATAAAGGACAGACCTGTACTTCCAACAGAGAATACTTTTGTTAACTCTGCTATTGTACTTAGTAATACTATCTCCTTAAAAACGGAGACTTAATTTCTCCCTTGTGCCTCCTTCAGCCCTCGATATTCCCGAAATCCCGACTGACAGAGGAGGCAGGTAGGAGGCAGCACAGGACACTTCAAGAACACATGGCTGCCTGCAGCACTCGGCGGCAGGACTACAAAGTGGGTGTCTACACCACAACTGCAGAAGGAATGCTTTTGGGGCGGGCTTTCCTCCCCCCAGAAGAAGCCCAGGCCCTCCCAGCAACCAGCCCTTATCTGACGATGAAGGGCCAAGCTTTGGAGAGTCTAGGCATGCTTCCACCTCGCCAGCAGCGATAGTGGCACAGGATAGGAAATGAGGTTCACCCCTCCCCTGCGTGCACATTCAGGGCCCTCCTCCCCTCCCAAAAATGACCTTAGGCATCTAGGTTAGGATGACTGGATTTACAAAACTGCTGAGCATCAACATACCCCAAGGCAGTCGGTAGGAAACTGTCTGCTCAGCGCCTTTGGAGAAGGGGTGGGGGGGTACAGTTTTGTTTCCTAGGTGATCTCAAAATACAAGTTTTAGGAGCAGAAATTTGGGAGCTTTCAGCGTTCGTACCACAGCATCCCAGAGAGGCACCTCAAAAGCCAGACAGGAACCCCCCCAGACCAGTCACTCCCAGCTTTTGCTCCCCTGCATGCAGCATTGCCAGGCACAAAACCCATGCAACCTCCTGCCATCCAAGGCCACAGATCCTGTGGCTCTGGAGCCTGCCCTGTGGTTCTGTCCTGTGTGATGGACGTTTTGGAAAGATGGTCCTCACTTTCTGTGCAGGGAGCTGAGGGCTCCTCTGCAGAGCTGACCATCAAAGCTTCAACCCTCCTGAGTCACCCAGAAGAAACAAGCAGCAGTGATGCCTGAGTATTTTTTTCCACAGCCAAAACAAAGCAGGATCACTGATGAAGGAAGGGGTCACTCATCCTCCATCTCACTGCTCTAGAGGGCTGACCAGTATTTACTAGAGTGGACAACGCTGGAAAAGTGCCTGGCAGAAAGCCCCACCTCCTTGAGCCACTGAGTTTTGCACTCAAGGAGAGGGAAGCCAGAATCTCTGGACCGCAGAGGCAGGTAGCCAGGAAAAGGTGTGCTGTGGGGAGGAGTGAGTGAAGTGCACCAAAAGCTAAAGGCTTTTCTCAGTCTTTAGCTTCTGGAGTCCACAAGCACCTCCAAACACAGCCAGCTTCCCAGGGAAGCTGGCTACTACTTCACCAGGAACAGCAACAGCAGCTCCCATCCACACCAAGCAGTGCAGTGAGATTTCCCCTTGGGAGAAGCAGGAAGCCTTCCCAAACACGCTCCAGGGAAGGAGGCCAGCTATGACACACACTTTTCACACAGGATCCCTCTGCAGCCCCTAACCCACTGCTCTTCTGGCTTAAGCCCAAGACTTCACTGGTTAAGAAAAAAAAAAGAAAAATGAACTTCTGACCTTCTAAGTCTCAAGAGACTTATTCATGCTGTAAAGTGCAGAGATACTGGGTTTGCTTCCCTGACCCATTTAGATCCCCCTCACTGCACATCTGACTTTCAAATTTAACAGGCTGTGCATTGTGAGCCCCAGGGAACAAAAACAAAAACACCACTACATTTTACTCATTTCTGTGCTGTGGATTCCCGACGCTCTTGCCAAGATGCCTGCTCCCTCCCAAATCCTGGTCCCTCTTCCCCTGGCACAAGAAGTTAGAGCTCATCTCACTAAGGACATCTCAAGCACCATCCAACACACCCAGAGCCAGAGCAGCTCAAGCAACTCACCGGCCAGGCGAAGCTGAAAGGGATAACGATCCGGTTCTTTTCGTTATTCCGGTTATACTTTAAATTGAAGGTATTTCCTCCGATGACAGGAGTGGATTTGGATCCGAAGCTGCAAGGACCGCCAGCAGTGACCCGCGATTGATACTCCTTCAGACAAACTTTAAAATAGGTGTCACACTCGTCTCTGGTGCATTTTTTATCTCCTGGGTTTCGGGTGCCATCGCAGCAATTTCCATTTTGCAGTTCACCATTCACATTTTGCATGGATAAGATCTCCAACTCGAACTGTCCCGACGCTAAAGTCACCTGTTAATCCCAAGAAAGAACCGAAGGGAAAAAAAAAACAAAACAAAGAAACAAAAATAAAAAAAAAAGAGAAAGAAACAAGAGACAGACAGTTACCTAACTTTTTTTCCCCAAACACAGTCTACAACAACTCTGAAGACAGGAAAAAGTATTTTTAAGTGCTTTCAAGAAGCAAATGCATAATATTAAAAAAAAAAAAAACAAAGCGAACCACTCGAAGGTTTTCCCTATCAGACATCCACGAGAAGGGCTCATAAATCAACCCAACTAAATAACGCCATTAATGCCAAAAAACAACCTTAAGCGCCAGCTCCGAAAAAACAGCGTGAGGAAGGCTTCCAAATGGTCACGAAATAAAACTAAACCAAACCAAGAGTGCATACGCGAGGGGCAAACCCAGCAAAACGATGCAGCTAATAATGTGCTGCCTGGAAAGGCACCGAACCACCCCTCTGCCTCCTCCCGGGTGCAGCTGAGCCGGGGAAGGCTGGAGCTGCCCAGCTGAGACTCACACCCCGCTCATTAATCACCCCAGCTGTGCTGCTGTTAAGTTTATTAAAATAATAATAATAAAAAGTATTAAAAAAAAAAAGCAAAAGGAGGGGAAAGTGATTTCGGGGAAAAATAAATGCGGTTTACAGTAACCGCATTTCTTGTTCCCGGGAATTAAGCCTGGCTGCAAGGAGCAAGCACTCCCGCGTTTGCCATCTCCAGAGAAGTTAGGGCAGCAGCTCCGCTCCGGCCGGAGGAGCCGCGCAGAAGCGCCCCGTCCGGGATCTTCCAAACCCATGTCCCGCAAACTCTACAGAAGAGCGCCAAAACGGATCGGGCGCGTCCCCCACGCCGTGCCCAGGTACATACCTCGGCCCACAGCGCCAGGAGCAGGGTGAGGATGGAGCACGCCGCCGCGGCTGCCCGCCGGGGCGCACGCATGCCGCCGCCGC
>JANPWX010000202.1:71248-107325 GCA_024734555.1 Trochalopteron elliotii
GGAGGAGCCGTGCTGAGGCGGCCCCCGCGCTCCCTCAGCGGCGCTCCCGGCTGAGGGCTTTTCCCGCCCCGCCGCTCGCTGAGGGGACGCGCGTGTCCTGCTCGTCCGGGAGCCGTAGCGTTTTCCTCCTCGGTGCTGGTGGAAGGGAGAACGATGCCTTTTGAGCGACACTCTTTGCGGTGTGAACCCTTTCCCCTACCACTGGCCGGCGGCCTCCGCCCGCCTTTCCCGCCCCTCGGTGCTTGAGGCGGGACGTGGTGGGGGCGCTGCCGGGAGCGGGTCGGCGCGCCCTGAGGGGACGGGAAGCACGGCCGGCCCGGGACTCTCAGGTAGCCCCGGCCAGCGGCTGTCCTGAGGGAAGCGGGGGTGGCAGTCGCCACCGTGCGACTCGTTGTGCCCGCCTCAACACGAGGTCGCGCCGCCGAGGGCCTCCCGCGCTTCGAGTGGGAAAAAAGATCCCTCAGCTGATCAGTCCCGGTATCACAGTGCTGGCAGAGTGCCGAGACCATCACGGACCCTGTCCCCCCCGCTGCAGAGACTCATCCCAGTTTTCAAGTGGGTCCTGGGGTTGCTCTGCCACACGTCCTTTCAGGAGCGAGTACCAGACCCACACAGCCAGGTGGTTACTTAAGGGATTCCCTGCCACAGATTATTGAGAAGCCCCAAAGTTTGCCCAGTAGCAAAAAGAGTTCAGTCTGGTTCCCAGAGGAAGAGCCACACATCAAAGGGCATTGAACAAAAAAAGAAAACCCCAAAAAACCCCACCCCTAACTTTGTCTCTGGTTTGGGAAGTCCCTGGGCTGCGGGTCCAGAAGTTGGGTGACTGTGCTGGGAACTTGCTGCATCACTGTCCCTTTCTTCCTGAGGCGCTGGCGACAGGAACTTGGCCTACATGACGTTTGGTCTGACCCAGAACAGCTATTCTTATGTCCCGATCTATTCCACCCTGATCTAACACAGTAGATGTGTGAATGTCTATTTTATACACCAGAGTCAGTGGTACAGAGGAAAACAAGATTTCTGACCTAATTTTATATCCTTTGTTTTCATTTCCTATGGCAAAAGCAAAGTGCGTGCCTGTTCTTGGCTGTGGTGTGGTCTTGTCCCGTTCTGGAGTGCCCCAGGCTGGAAAGCTGGTGGTATTTGTGCCCCTCACCTTAAAGCATGCTCAGACTTCCACCAGACTCCTGCAGATGCTGTTCCCATTTGTGAGTTCACGACTTAGATTACACACCTGCAATTTTGGCACGCCTGTGAGGTGTGCAGTTGCCGAATCCTCCTTCCAGCCTCGCTCAGCCCCCAGGTCCCAGCAGCGTTGGTTGTACCTCATTGGATTCATTAACTTTTCAAAGGCTGGTAAACCGTCATGGTGTTTAATCTGTGACATGGCTGCAGTTTGATGATACCAGTGCCTCTCTTCTTTTTTTTTTTTTTTTTTACTAGTGGGTGTTGGTTAGCTTCCACAGCCTGGTTAAATGTTACTCATTCCCAAGTGCCACACATCTGCTCCTTTGGGCCTTTAAATACCCTGCTGCTGCTGGTATGCTCCATACCTTTAGGGCAGGTCTGGAGTTGGCCTTTCTGTAAAAGGTTACTCCACCTGTTTGACTCCAATGCTTAGGAAATCCAGAGTTCTCTTTCCCACAGTGCTTGTGACTCAGCAATGTAGCTGCCCTCAAACAGAATTACTTGTCCAACAACTTAAAATGCTTTGCAAGCATTAATGAATTAAATCTCCCAGTGTCTTGAGATGGAGAGTATTAGTGATAGGTAGAGCAAGGCAGAGCATGAATCATGTGCAGAAGCGTATTGCAAACCCTCTCCCTTGCAGCACCAAAAGAAAATTTGACCTCATAGAACTCAGCAGTAAAATCCCCCTAAACTTAGTTAGAATTTCCCCCTTGAAGTCCCATGCCTTGCTTTTTTTCTCTGGGCTGTCAAGGCCAGATCTTGAACCACTGCACAGCAGCACTGAAAACCAGCTGAGCGTGTTGCCTGCAGCCTGAGCATCTTTTCAAGATGCTCCTTTCACTGCGGATACAGCAACGTGCAAACCGCTGCGTGTGCACAGGGGCCTGAACTGCAGTTGCTTGGAGCAGCCTGGGACTGGTGCACATAAAATCCCCGCTGCAAGGCTCTGCCTGCACGTCTCACGAGGTGTGGAGCCGGCATGTCTTCCTCTGTGGCTGGTGAAGAACTTTTCAGCGTCTGGCACTGACTGGGCTTTTTACATTGCGTAAAGTTACTTCCTGCTAATCTTCCTATTCTGACATAATTAGATCACATCCACATTAGAGGCCGTTACAGACATCGAGTGTGCCAAAGTCCAGCATTACAGGCAGTGCTTCGTTTTGGGCCTGAATCATCTCCCTAATATAGAGCTGTTCATTGAGGCCACTGGGAGATTGCCCAGGACTTCGGTGGGACCAGGATCACAGCCCTTAGGGGGAGTGTCTGGCTTATGAGGGTCAGGTGTCGTGAAGTCAATTCTTTGTGTGAGGAAAGTTGTAATTTCCTTTTAAAGCTCAGTGACTCATTGAGCCATGGCTTCGAACAATCCCACAGGATTTCCTTAGATTTGTGATACCTGAAGGTAGGCTTGGAATGGCGCCCCTGGAAAAGCTCTTCGTTCAGGGACCTGATGCATCTCATTTTCAAGTCGGTGACTAAACTTTTGTTTACTACTGTAATGCGGATCAAGACAGTTGCATAATCATAGGGGACTGATGCTGCATCAGCCTTCAATAAACCAGTTAAAGGACTACCAGGAAAGAATCTGTCAACATGTGGAATCTGTGGTCATAAAGAATTCATAAAGCTCAGTGACCTCTTTTCACAGCAAACGGAGAGGCTAAAGGAGCCCTTTGTTCCTCCAGATTTTGACAATAGTAGTTTTGCTCCTTGAAATTAGCCAGTAAAATAAATTTGCTGCAGTTTTAGATATAAGCCTGGACGAACTGAGTGGAAGAGTGAAATTTCATCCACTCGGATAATCCTTTATCTAGGAGTTAAGCTTCCCTTTTGCAAGGAGAAGGACGTATCACCACAGTCAATCACGGATGAGTGAGCTTTTAGATAAGGCCTTTCCTATAATACACCCACAACACTTCATTTTCCTCTTGCTGTTCTGGAAGTGACCTGCCCACTTGGGCGAGTGTCGCGGAGCAGAGATAGGGACCGTGCCGCACTGCTTGGCTGACACACATTTCGGAGCAACACATTCCAGCAGATGAACCCATTTGCACAGTTGAGTGATCTAAACTTAGAAAGCTAATTTCTCTAATTACAAAGTGAGACTGAGCTCCTGTAAAGCTTTTCATCACCTGAGTGGAATGGGAATTGCGCTTCCATAATCATTTAATGTTTAGAAACTAATTAGGAAGCGTTTTGTGGGGAAGCCACACCCAGTGTTAGGCTATTTCACAAAGGGAGCAGGGGAGAAAACCACCACTGATGAGAAAGTTGAGCAAGTGGCAGAGGTTAGGAGAAAGAGCACAGTTTACCCAGCACTGACGAGTGCATTCCTACTTCCATGAAAGCTTCAGTTCTTCCCAGTCAGGCAATTTCTTAAAGCTGTGTTTTCAGGCAAGCTTTCTAAATGTGACAAAAGATTTTGGAGAAGAACATGCTCCAGTAACCAGAGCCCCAAATCCAGTTTGCTGCCACAAGCCTTGACTTTCCCCTTTCCCTGGAGTGTGTTAAGAGAAATGAAATTTCAAAGCTGCACTGTGTTTATTGTGCATGTGCATTTTGTCACTTTGAAATTCCCACTTTAGTTTTTCTGTATGTTAGAAATGTTTCATTCCCCAGAATGAAAGTGAGGCATTAAATCTATTTCAGAGGATATTCTGAGAACGGTTTAAAAAAAAATAAATCTGAGGTAATCAGAAATTACTGCAGTGAGAAGCAGTAAAGCCCCTGAAAGAGTTAAAGCTGTAGTACCAAAAAAGATGTCTATTGTAGAGCCCTTGTGTTTTATCCAGCTGTAATTAAGTGAATCCATAACATTATTGCTTTCTGTCACAGCTTAAAATTGAGACCTTACTCTGTTCCAGAGAATAGTGCTGTTTCTCCTTCAGTTTCCTTTATTTATATGCACTTAAAACCTGCTCTCTGGTTGTTTCTCTGTTAACCCTTCAAGGATCAGATGCCTCCACATTAACCTGTGAATCCAACTGCTTTGTCCTTCACTTATCCTCCCCAGGGGTGGGATTCCTGTGCAGCAGTGATTTGATCTCAAATCCCTGCTTTCTAAAAGCAGGGAAGAGCTGAGACTCTGGTTTTAGATCTGGGTAGGGGTACAGCTTATCAAGGTGGAGTAGCTTCCAGTAGGTGCAAAGACTGTGACACTGAGCAGTGCTGGCACGTCTGTCACAGACAAGATGACACTTTCATTTGATAAGCAGCAACCTTGGCTATTCTTGTCAAAGAGGCTGCCCTGAAACCTGGGCTGAGCCCCATCTCCAATGAACAATGGGTGCTTTTAAGAGAGTTCCGAGTTTCTAGTAGTGTTTTCCTCACAGCTTTCTGCAAAGGTGCATCTTTGAGCCAATTTTGTTGAGGAAGTGTTCAGACCAAGTTTCATTTTCTTGTTCTGACAGTATCGAAGTGCCTGATCTTCTCTTCTCATGCAGACTGTTTTCATTGTTAGTTGCATATGAAAGTATGTATTCAATACATTCTCAATCACAGATTATTCTGAGAGGGTGCAAGACTGAAGTACACAGGGGTGTCATTTAGCTAAGGAAATGTCTAAAAAGAAGAGAGCTGTGATTAGCAGATTTAAACTTGAGTGTACAGTAAATTACTTCTTGCCTTTGCCTGCCATCATTCCCTGGCTGATCTAATATTCTGGGCCTTGACTTTACTTATTCCTGTGTGAGGGTTTATTCATTTGGCCTGAAGAAACTTTTAAAAACATTAAGATTTCTAAAATCCAAATTCAGCCCAAAACAGAGATGTGCCTAAATCAAGAAACAAAAAATGAGTTGGGCCACAAAGTTCAGTGCATGGGAGCAATGCTGCTGATCCACAGAGGAAACCCTTTTTCAGGGAATTAGGGATGTGCACAGTGGCCTGTTTTCACCTGATCCCTTGGCACTGCTGACTCCCTGATGGAAGGAACCTTTTTGCATCAGCTAAGTGTTTTTATGTAAAGCACAGGCCACAGCAGGTGGCTGGTGTCCTTGGTTATACAGATAAAGACAAGGCCCTAAAGGAGAGAAAAAATGTCTTTCTCTATGTTCATCCTTTACACAAGAATGAAAAAGCCTCTTGACCATTCTGCATGTCACAACAGTGCTACCTGCAGATGTGCATTGAGGACTTCTCTATCACTGATCATGCAGAGAGAGATCTGACAGGTGTTAGAGCCAGCAGCATTTGGAAGAATCTGAGTCTGCACTGATTTGGGAGTTTTGATGTTGAAAATTCTGCATTTTGGACAAGATTCGTGTCAATTCCCACAGTTCATCATTTAGAGACTCTTCAGTTCCACTCTGGAGTTAGCTGTGGTCA
Organism: Trochalopteron elliotii; assembly: GCA_024734555.1. Classification (NCBI taxonomy): domain Eukaryota; kingdom Metazoa; phylum Chordata; class Aves; order Passeriformes; family Leiothrichidae; genus Trochalopteron; species Trochalopteron elliotii. The sequence goes on from JANPWX010000202.1 coordinate 76,766, forward strand.
AAATGCCTGCAGCTTCCAGCAAGATAGTGAAAAATAGAGCAAATGAGAAGGACTGGCATAAGAATAGTCTGAGGGCTTCAGGGAGAGGTGGCAAATAGAGAGACTTATTCTTGGGAGTCTGAGCAAGGTACAGCTCCCTGTCACCCTGCCTCTCTGGTTAAAGGTTTGTCTTTGGTCTTTCCACAGTACCTGGAAGGTTTTCCATTCCTACCTCCCTGACAGCTATTTTGTCTCACAACATTTTCAAACACATGGGAGACAGTTTTCTCTTCAATTGCTCATGATCACTGCCCTGAGCCTTGGACCACTCCAGGTGTGGTGAAGAATGTCCCTGATTTGTGGCACTGTGGCAGCAGGACAGCTTGGTGAAGACCTGAAAGAAAAAGAGCCTGGCTGTAGAATTGGACCCTTGAAACCAATTAATTTCTTTGAAGGTAATGGCATTTCCCAGTGTGCTCCTGTTTTCTATCTGAAAGGGGCCACAGACTCTTACAGATCCCCAATCTGTGTTGCCCTGAATTGTTGTGGTTTTTCCTACATATAATGATGATTTTTATTTACTGTGGCAGAGAGGAACGAATGAGGATCTGCCACAACTTGAATGGAAGCAATTCCACACCTGTCCCTTTAACTGCACATTTGTGCTTGGCTGCCTTTTATTGTCCTTCCCCCTCTGGGGCTGCAGGGCAGTGTTTGTGTGTGTGTGTAAGGATTTCCCAGCCTGGTGGGTGACCCCTCATCTTGCTGCTCTGAGTTGTGGCTTCCGTCCCCTCCTTTCTCTCCGATATTTATTGGAAGCACGTGCTAAGGAATCTGGGAGCCTGCAATGCTAATGAGTGCATGGCATGGAGTGGGACAGCAGATGCAAAGGGACAGGCACGTTTCCTAATGAGGGAGTCTCGAGACCCATCTGTTGAGTCTCGTGGGCCCTCAATGAAGTTTGCTGCCCGAGGTTGCCAGTGGAGGTTTTTTTTTTTCTCTGATGCTTTTGGTTCTCAACAAGTGCAATCCTGTATAGAGCAGCATGTCATGGGGTTAGGTTTTGTTGTTACTAGCAGATAATGTGACTTTGAAAAGAACGCCCCTGCCCCAGCTGAAAGGAGGATAACCCTCCTCTACCCCCTTCCTTCCCATCCTTCTTGCTCGGATCAATAACAGGTCCCTCGGCACAAAGCCTGCATTCTTTTATTCTCAAATTAGAGCAGCTGCAGCAGCAACACCACAGCTCATTGGAAACCTATTAGCTTTTGAAAGACTTAATCCAGTTTGAAAATAACTAGTGTTTCTCAATCCTTCACGCACTCACTCCCGTAAGAGGCAATATTCTTAGGCTGCATTGACAGGGGACCGGGCTTATTATTATAATAACCTGCATCTCTCTCCGTGTCCCAAAGGGGCAACAAAGAAGGCAAAATGTCAGTTTCCCAGCTTCACAGGGCCTAAGAACATTGGATTTACTCTGCCTTATCACACCCTGTCACTGAGCTCTGCCGCCTACCATCCTGCCTTCAATGGTGACTCATGTCTTGTGATTCACTCTCCAATTTCATAGTTTTTAAGGCCAGAGGGGCTATTATGATAATCTATTTGACCTCCTGCACAACACATTAGAATTTCATCCTAGGTGGGATAAAAGCTGGGAGCAGCTGGATTCTTTGATGTGGCTCTGCTGGGCAGCAGTGGAAATTTGGGGTTTTCAGGGGGTACTCTTTGCTATAAGGGGACTTTGATTTTTTTTCCTTTTTTTTAAAGCACCTGAAGCACAGAGCTTTGTGAATGAGAGCATATGCAACAAATGCCTTGCTTTGGAGGTAGGGGAGCTGATTTTACTTGGAAAGGGTTTGCTCCCCGGTCTTGGTTTCTTGTTTAGCTTTTGTATGTCCCCTTTACTCAGGATCTCCCTTCAGAAGCGCTTTGGGATAATTATTCCCCTTTTAAAGGTGGGGATCTGAGCTTCAGAGATGTTTAGGCCTTAAATGCCTTGTGAAGGCCATTGCAGTGAGGAAATAAAGTTTTCTCGAACAGGATCCTCAATTTCATGCCCCATGTCACACTGGAAATCTGTAGAAGATAAGGGAGCTTGTTTTCCCATTTTTCTTGAGTCACAGCCTAGTGTATTTGCAGGGACATCTTTCTCTGCTCAGACTTTTCCTGTACTGTGCCAGCCCTAAACCTTTCCTGTAAGTGCTGCCAACTGTTATCATTAGTGTTGGTACAGATATTTTGCCAGAGGTGGCTGGGGTGGGACCACCAACTGATTCCCAAAGGCCACTGAACAGCAACAGCTTTTGATTTCTACTGACCTGGACCAGATTCAGTGTGGTGACCTAGAGCTAAGGGGCTCAGTATCTCATTACTAATCCCTTGAGCTAGCCAATTCCTTCCACCAAGTCAATGTTTTCTAAAGTGTTAAAAGACTTTTCCTGCCTGCCCATTAAATCCTGCTCTTCTGTCCGTGTCCTTGGATCAGCCTAATCACTGAAGTGGATCAGTTTCAAGTTTTAATGATGCAAGCTGTGGTCCTGACAATGCAGGACATGGCAGGCAGCACAGCTGAGGCAGGCTCTGCTCTGGGGGCTCTGCTTTGGGGTAACCCCAATGTGCTGCTTTTGTAGTGCTTTGCCAGCTGGGATACAGGCTGTTTCCTGCCTTTAGCTTATTTGACTGAGATTTACAATTTATACATGTTTCTAGATACTTTTTATAAAAAAAGAAAAGAAACCATGTGTTTTCCTGGATTGTCCATTGGCATTGCTTTTTGAGTGCAAGTAATAATTTTCTTCTGTGATATTTTAGTCTTCTCACTTTCCTAGATGGGGAATTTGTCTTTGCTGAAAGAACTATGGGAACACCATCACTGTGTTTAATGCATCCTTTTTATTAAGGACTTGTATCTTAGAGATACAGAGAAATGTGTTCAAGAGAGTGTGTGCAGAGAACCCCATTAGAATCTGCAATAGCCTCATCCACATACACCTAGCAAGAAACAGCTTCCATTTGCTTAATTTTAGATTGAGCACAGAGCAGTTTACGAGTCCCATATATGTGTCTCCTCTTTCAGCAAAGCTTCTTCATAATTTTATCGACTTTTTATTTAGACTTCATAATTCATATATAATGGTGGACATGCACATTGTGCCATGTATATGCTTTTCTTATATATATATATTTGAATAAAAATGGGAAGTTACTATCAGATATTTCAGTTACTTATCACTGGTAACAGTTTTCTTAATATTTACTCTTTTAAAATGGACATCCAAGGTTCTGCACTTGCTCTTCTGGAAGGAGCTCAGTATCCGCTGAGTGATACTAAGCACATTTTCCTTACTTACTTTTGGTCAGTGGATCAGGATAGTCTAATTCTAGGCTACCTTATTAAGAATCTTCTCAAAATAGTTAATTAATCTCCAGAATCTCAGGGGGTTGCTCCGTTCTAGTACTGATGATGTCAATTAATGCTGTTACCATTTGAAGCCAAGTTCTTAATGTGGAGCTTGACATGAAGGCCCGTGTCCAGTAAAGACTCAGAAGTAGAATCTGACAGTGCCCTTCCTCTTGCTAGCACTTTGTTTATGTGAATTGTTTCCCAAGTTAACTCCTGTGGCCTAACCCCAAAGAAGAGAAGATCTAATCTCTAATTTTCCTCTGGGACCATCCCTGCAAGGTCCTTGAAGAATATATCCTGTTTCCTAGTCAAAGAGTCAATCCAAGGATGTGTCCTGGCTTCTCTTCTCATTTGAAGATTGTTTACCTGTTATTTATGAACTGTGTTTTGTCTATGGACTATTCCTAGTGCAGTCACATTGTGATGCTTGTTAGAGAAGGAGGAAGGATTAAAATGGCACAGACTTTACATTCAGCATCACATATTCCATGCAGAAGGATTTACAGTCGCTTTGCAATCGCACCTAAGTCCAGTCAAGCCTTGGAGGTTGCAGGAATTCTGCCAGTGATGGAAGACAGAGTGAGCCTGTAATAAATATTGAGAGAATTCCTAATTGCCTGCTCTGATGATGTTTTAGAGCAGCATGGTATATGTTAGTAGGTATCAGGTGTGACACAAAATATTGAACATTTCCGGATGCTAAAATGAAAGCAATTCAAGGATCAACTTATGTATGAGTGTCAATATTCAAACCCAGCTGTAGCAAACAGAATGCTCACATTTATGCCATCTGGGATTACAGTTTGGACATTTTATTAGAGTATGAAGTGGTCACTTTTTTGTTCAAAGAGATTTTTCCTGAAAGGAAGGCAACCAGTGCTGAAGAGCTGAGAGCACTGAGTTGTGTTCATTTGGAATAAAAATAGGTATTTTGGGCCAGCGGAGCTTCAAAATAGGCTTCAAAATTCTCAAACCAAACAGTTTTCCTTTTGGTAGCCGAAAAGGAAACCGCACATCCAGGAGGAATGTAGATCAAAGCAAACTCTGCAAATGATGCAGAAACACATAAAATAACAAACAAGGCTGGTGGGAAGAGGGGAGCTTTTGTAAGCAGATAGGTCTATTCATGTTACACTGAAACCAAAGGCAAGATTGCTAAAGAAGATACTGGAGAGGGGTATATAAGGGTATAGATTTTTCCCCTCAGAGGAATTTTCCAGCCTGTTTTTGCATCTCCATTGTATTTGCAAAGTAACAAATAAGAGGCATACTGAGCAGCAGATCTCACTGATACCAACTTTTGCCTTTCACCACCCTGTCTTATCTCTTACTTTCCTTCTCTCTCTAGTTTTCCCTGAACTTCCCTCTGCTGAAGTCTGTGGCAAAACATGTTTGTTCCACTGCTCACCCATAATGCTCTTAAAGCACATCATCAGGTCATCCTCCATAACTAAACTTACAATATTTAGGTAATTTAGCTTTCATACTTGCAGAACAGAACAATTCTGAATGTATCTATGATTAGCTCTTTATATTGGAATGCATTTGTTTAGGATTTTATGCATGAGAGTACAAATCTACCTCAGAGCTGTTTTTAATAGAAAAAATAATATTGCTAAATAGTTTTAAACTCCTTTTTTCACTTATGTGTGACTGTGTTGCTGCAATAACCAACTTTCAAAACAGAATTGATAGGGATTTGGTAATTGTTGCAATGAAGTCATTCTTCAGCTGAATGACTTGTCCAGTCCTTTCTTGGATGCATCCTCGTGAAGTGATGGGCATGTAATTCCTGAACTCCTCAGGGTTTTGTTTCACAGAATTTTCCATACAAGAGGAAGGACCCTGCAGAAGGAAGAAGGGTTTTTTGTCCAGCAGCCAAGAGGAGCTGGGATTTTGGGGACAGCTGTGTTCCCTCCTGTGGATCCTGTGGATCCATTTCACTTTTGTGTTGCCAGCTCTTCCATGTGCCTCTCCAGCTGAAGAAGCTGAAGTGTGGCACCTACCTCACCTTTGGTAGAAAAGGACTTTTTCCTTGTTTATTTCATCTAGGCCAGCAAGTGGAAAGTCAACATTTCTTCATGAGCTCCATTCATTTACACGGAGAACGTGTCTCTTACCTCTCATCCCCCCTCTCTCTTTCTTCTGCAGCCACACGCATTTTGAAAGCATCCTGGTCCATACTGAATGTGTTCCCAGGGCTCTATAGATTCAAGGACAGGACACAAGCTGGATTGACTACTGCCTGGTAGTTGGAAAGATTTCATTTCCTTCTTATTTGCCTTTTTTCTTTTTTTTTTTTTTTTCCTTTAGGTAGACAGCCCCTTTTCTCTGTGCTTTGCAGAGCAGCCGCTCATCAGGAAGGGCAGGCCCCACTGCACCCATCCTGTGCAGGTCACTGGAGACACATTTAACCCTCCCATTTTCCCCTGGGCGGTGCACAAACGATGCCTGCTCCTTGTGGAGAGGGCAGGAGACTGGAGGAATGCTGCTCTTCTGAGGACTCTCACTGGGATAGCTCAGGGGAGGGTGGAAAACATTGTTTTCCCACTGTCCCAATTGAGGCTTGTTTGCACCAGACAGAGATTTCCTCTAGCAATGTTTTATTTCTCCAGGACTCCGGAATTGTTTGCCCGTTCTTTGAACTGTTTTTTAAAGTGGCCACTTTTAGCCTGAATGGAGAGCAGTGAAAGTTTGAGCTCTGTATCCGGGCAAGCTCCTCTCTGCATGAGCACTGGACCAGTCAAAAGGCTCCAAGCCCAGGACTGCCAGACAAAGGGACAGCCTGCAGCAAAAGGGATGTTTGTACTGTGGCCAGAGTAGGCTTCCTTAAAAATAATAGCAAAGGTAAACACTATCAATTCACAAGTTAGATGCTTGTAAAAAACCACCAGCCCGTTTGCTAACCCATTAAGAAGGGAAATAAGACTTGACAGTTCACTGTGCTGTGATTCTAAGCATGATGTTTCCCTGAGAAAGAGTGCCTGTGGTGCTGAGAGTGCTCTGCAGTCACTGATGGCAAGGGATTGGGAAGATTTGTTGCTGTCCAGAAGTTTGTAGATGGGTTGGTTTTAGGTTGTTTAAACCTATCCACATCAAGTGACAAAATGCAAAGCTATCAGTACTGACCTGGCAAAATGGAGCTGGCATTCCAAAAAGAGTATATCCATTCAGTGGCTTCTGTTATTCTGCTCAAAAGTGGTCTTTGTATTTGTGACTATATTTCTTGTGACAGGTAACGAAAAGTGTGGGATGTTTTGTTGAAAGAGGATTATCCCAAGCCAAAGTTAGCTTTGCCAAATTTATTCCCAAGGAGATGCCTTCCAAATACAGAATAAATTCCCATGTGTGACCTGCTTCATTCTTGGTGGATATATGGGCAGCAGATCTGAAATTTGGTCAGAACTCTGCATCCAGTGGCTAACAGGGTGATCCTGGTCACCAGAGGAAGAAATGCTTTGGGCTTTCCCAGTTGTGGGAGGAATTTCACTGGTGGCAGAAAGTTGAAGAGACCTTGATGAAAGGGATGGGGTAGACCAGCTCTAAAGCCAATTGGACATTTTCTGAATAATTTTACACAGAGTATCTCAAAGTTTCTAGGAAATCTCTCATTGAGTCCAAGAAGTTTTATATGTCCCAGTGTTTAGCTGGCCTCAGATACATGGGAAGTCACCTTGGAATTTTTTTAAGGACAGCAAACAAACAGCTTCCAGTAAGATTGTGATGGTTGTGTTTTGCACTGATAACTGGGATCAAAAATCAACTACATTAATCAGGAGATAATCCTTCGTCCATAAAACTGAATTTAAGTAGTTGAGGCAGGAAAGTGGCATAGAGAGATAAAGTAAATCAAAATGAGTAAGAAAACCTACTTAGGAATAAGCACTTAGCCTGGACCTTACACAGAAACAATCCAGGCAGGAAATGAAATATGCACTTCAACATGAAACTGAAGACATCAATTGTCTGAGGTTCTTTTGCTGAAATACCTTGCTCTGTGCAAGGCTTTCAAGGCTGGTCTTTCATTCTGGTGGCTCAAACAGTGTTGATAAACATAGCTTGAAAACTGATCCAAAAGGACCTGTGGGGTCTTTATTTTGCACCCTTTTCTTCAGGACCCAGCTTTCTAAAACACATGATTAAATATTTGATAACTTTGACCACAATTAAAACTGATTAGTCTTTAATTCAAGGTTTTTATAAAGTAAGTAAACAGTTTTCCCCAAATTTCCAGAGACTCAGAAGTCCATAAAGATCCCTAAGAATTAGGAACAGCTGCTTTTACATAAATGTTAATATAGCTATTGCTTTTATTACAGTGTGGTTCCTTCACAGTATCTCTTATGCTTACATATGTTAGCACAAGAGTCTTATTCTCACTCAAAACAGTCACTGGCGTTTTGGCAACAAAAAGCTATAATCATAAAAAAAATTGTATAAGCAGCGTTTTCACAGTTCAAGTCCTGCATTTGAGAGATTTCTGACAATTCTTAGCTTGAAAGGGACAGTTTTTAAACAAGGAAAAGGCTGTTAATATCTATAGAGAAGTCAGTGACATAAGGAGGAAAGCAATAGGGAAACACAAACACTGCCCTACCAGATAAGATATCCAGTGTGATAACATTGGTCAGTATAAGGAGAAAAGAAATTAGAAAGCAATTAATTATTTTCCTAAATTAAAAAAGGATCCCAAGCCTTTTGTTAGTTATTTGGATGAGAATCACAGGACTTGATAACCCTGTAGTTGTACCTTGTCATAAATAACACTAATTGGTTTTGAAGTGCAGCATTTGTGGTTTCCTGGTTGTTTTTCTGGCAGAGAGTTCCATGGATTATTTCTTCATATTGAGACTGTTTTTAAATCACTTAAAAATATAATCTTTCTACTCCATTGACAGAACTTTGTTTTTTGTTAGGAGAGAGGCTGAAGAAGACACAACTCACTTTCTGTACATTTGATCTGTTGTGTAGCTCTCACATAATTTTCTTTAATAATCATAATCCTGGTGTTCTCAGCCTTTTTTTCCCAGACATTTCTTTAAGCTTTTTAGGCACTTCACTTGCCAATCTCTGGACCCCTGTTGTTTCTGCTCTCCTCTTTTCCTGCGGATTCAGGATTTCAGACAAGGAACTTATGTATGGACACTAGAGTCCTAGGAGAGTAATAAAATGTATACTAAATGCCCACATATTATAAACAACTGTCTAGACAAGACTTTACAGCCTTTATCTCATCCATGGATCCTATTTTCTAGGTTTTAGACTATCAAAGTACAAGTATAGTGAATTCTGTTGCTAAGAAAGTGATAGCTTGGCTGAGCCAGGTCGGTGTCTTATGCTGCTACTACTTGATAACTATAAGTGAAAATAAAGATATTGAAATGTCAGAAGAGCTGCAGCACTGAGCATGACTTTTCAGCCTAAGCATGATCTTTCATATTGCTGCTGGAGGTAAATTCACAATGAGTCATAGCATGGTGGTATTGAAAATCTGTTGGTTCAGGGCTTGTGGTCTTCTACAGGGTGATCACATTGCAATTTAAAAGTTTCCTGTACATTTGGGTATCTTTAATTTTGGAGTATGTGTTTTAGGAAGGCTTTCACTCTCCATTTTTCAGCGTGTCTCGCTGCTGACACTGAGCCCTGAGCAGTGTGAATGGCTCATGACAAGGGATCTTGGTCTGTGGTGAAAGAACAGGAGCAAGTCCAGTACATGCAGAACTGGCTTTTGTTTACTGAGTCAAATCTGCAAAACCATAAAGGGAACAAAAGCTGAAATCAAGGGACATAGAAATAATAGGGTGGGAATGGAAAAGGAGAATCAACATTTCAGGGTTCTTCTGTATGAAGAAGAGATCTGGGGGTTCCAGAGATGGGAAGACACAAATCATTCTTCCAAAACTTTTTGATGCAAGGACCTCTTGTTTTAAGTTTGGATTTGAGGCTCTTGGAGGGGAAAAGATTATTCATCAGCAAGTATTCCCCAACACCTTCCCTCCCTCTCAACTTTCAGCCTGGTTCATCAAAGACAAAATGTGGCTTCTCATGATGATAAATTTTCTCTCACACTGCCAGCTGAAGCCAGGATCCTCTCTTGTAAGAGAGAAAAGCTTCATTGCAGGAAAAGCTTTCTTAAAAAAAAAAAAAATGCATTCAACATTCCTGGTGGAGGCTTCCCACTTATTGGAAGCTACTGCTTTCTTGAAAAACCTTTGGTCTTTTCAGAGCATTTTAAAACATACTCTTAGGAAATGCTGTATTGCTGTGGGGCATCTGGCTTGTAATCAGTTCAGTCCTTTCAGTGTAACTCTTCTGTCACGACACCGACCCAGAGCATGCCTGGTGTGGTCCTGGGGAGCCATGTGCCTTATATGTCCATTGCAACTTGCAGGAGGTCAAGTAGGGGGAAGCCAAAGGATTTGTGCAAATGGTGGAGCCAAGCAGAAGGTCAGGGATGGCATTTTGTGGCCATGGGAAAGAGACAGCTCTTTCTCCTGGGTCGGGATAAGTCTCCGTCAGTGCTGAGTCCCAAAGACTCACGGGGCTTCCGTGGCTGGCACCCAGTGTTCTTAATTTTGTGGTGAATAAAAGCCCTGAAAGCACATGATTTAATCCGCCTGAAGATAATTGTTGAAATAAATCATTCTCTTGTTTAAAGAATAAATCTTCAGCAAGTTTCGAGAGAGCCTAGAGCACTGCTGATTTTAATCATTACTCTGCATAGGGAAGTGTCTATATTGCTCAGTGTTTCCAAACCAGCAGTGCTGCTATTAAAAAGTCAGGCTTGGGTTTAGAAGATGTCACAACTCACACCAAGCGTTTTTGGGGATTCCTGGATTCACAGCTGAAGGAGAAGAGGCCTGGTGAGCAGAGACCCCACTTCCCTCTGTGGATTTAGCTCACCAGTGAGCTGCACTGCCTCTTGGTGCCTCAGCTACCGTGTCTGAGCACAGGGTTCTGTGGCCAGCACTCTGTAGTGCATTGGCATTCTGGAGAAGTGCTCCAGGAAAGATGGGTATTTGGGGTTTTCTGGTGTTGCTGGGATGTTGCTGGAATACGGGTTGCATATGACAGGAATTGTGCTGTGGTGTGTCAGGCTGTACCACAGAGAGCAATTCCAGTCAAAGGTGGGTGATTTTTATCAGACTGCCCTGTGGTCACCCCGTGGGTTCCCCAGGGCTCTGCTGGGCAGTTGCTCCTCTGTAGCATGTCCTGCTTTGGTTGAAATTTTTCAGGGTTTTGGCTGGTCCACAGGGGATTTTTTTTTGAGGGTGTGAAAAGGCTCGGTTTGGGTGAGACGCATTCTAGCAAAGTAGGAATTACACTGGTCAGCTGAGGTCTGCAGAGTCTTGCTTCACTAAACCTCCCTGCCCTTCCTCTGGGAGCTGTGCTGGGACAGAGGTGGTTCCCTGCAGGGGCAGGATGTGGGCTGGAATGACCAGCTAAGGTGTTCCAACCACGGGTGAGGTAGGGTTTGGATACACTACAGTTTCTTTAGAGCCTTGAGGGTTCAATTAGCTCTTGGCAATTTAGTGGCTCCTGTGACTGCACTCTCAGTGCCTTGGCTGGCTAGTTAAAAGGTGTCCTGCTAATTTATGATACTTAAGTTAAATAACAGAGAATTTGGCCATTTGTGCATTAATCCATTGTGGATTGCAGGCAGGTTCCTTAACCATTCTTTTCCTGTCCAGTAGGTGAACTCCAGAGAAAGTTGGCAATCTTGATATTCCCCCATATTTTTTGTTGGGTTTTTTTTCCTTTTCTTGGAGTTCACTTGAAGATTTTGTCTCTAGGAGAAAAATCTAGGAGGAATGGACACTGCTCTGGTCTTTTCTGTTGCAAATAACCTCATTTCTCTCTGTCTTCCAATCTGGGAAGTACTTACTGCTCTTTTGAAGCTGATTGTAGAACTAAAAAAGAAATGCATACAGCGATTGGCACAGCAGCATTTGAATGGTTTTAAGTGGTTGAAAATTAATTTGCTGTGCCATTTAACCTACTTTGAAGAAGAAGAGATCTAGCTCCACTTTATTTTGGTTGTATTTTGTATGAAATGTGTGCAGTTATTGGAACTAGACATATTAGTTTGGTGCTAGGCTGATGTACACCAGTTAAAAATGTGTCCCCTGGCACATGGAATTGAAAGTTGAGGGTTCTGTCAGGCACAGATTCCACCAAGCCCCCTCAATTTTAGGTACTCCAATTGCTGGGTTTGTTACTGTGTGTAATAGATATGGAAACACTGGGTCCCAGTGCCATTTCTGTCAAGTCATCAAGCATTAGAACTTGCTTTTTTCTGAAGCAAAGTATTTGTTAGATGTTATTAGACGGGACCTTACTGTGGGGTAAATCAGGGTGTGTTTAATTGTTAAATATCACAGAATGGTTTGGGCTGGGGGAGAATAGCCATACCCCCTTGCAGGGACATCTTCACCCAGATCAGGTTGCTCAGAGCTCTCTGCAGCCTCACCTTGAATGTTCCCAGGGATGGGGCAAGCACAGCTTCTCTGGACAAAATGTGCCAGTATTTCACCACTCTCATTGTAAAAAAATTTCTTTTCATCCAGTCTAAATCTCTTTTACTTTGTATGTGAGCATGGGATATGTTTAACTCCAAAAGTGGTGAGGTGGTAAGACAGTATATCATGAATTGTTTTACTGTGTCTGTGTTACCAGAATATACATAAATCATACAAGTGTTGTGTGTCACAAGCACGAGGTTTCATAGGCAAAAACATTCTTACAAATTTTCATTTGCAGAAAATCTTGGGAGCCTTTGTTCAAAGTTAAAAAAAAAAAAAAAGTAATCAACTGAAAGCATTTATAAATCATCCTCCAAAGAATAAATTGTAAAAGAAACAGTGTGACATTTCCAGCTATCTTTAGAGGGAGGTCTGTTCAACAATACATTTCAGGTGACAAAACACAACTATGATGCACGGTGCCAAATGGAAGGAAAGAATAGACCCTCTGCTGCTGGGAATAGAAGAAGACTGTAGTAATGTGATTATGGTAATGGTCAACAAGTCATAGTCTTGTGCTTTTGTTCACTGTAATTAACTTCTTGGAATGGCACAGTCGCCTTCTCTGTGCTCATCAGATGGCCCTGCCTTTGTGTCCACAGTCTGTTATTTCTCCTGCAGGGACTGCAAGCCTCCAAGTGCATTACTAAATGAATTCATTGCTGGAACAAAGATTCAGTAGTAGAATAGAGATTGATATCTTTTGTTGTCAGACATTCAATACCATATAGCAATCCAATTACTTAAGCTGTTTCTATCAGTCTTATTACGGCTCACTATTGAGGCATGCTTTAAAGCTGGATAATTCTGTCTTGCAAGAATGTAGTGGAACAGATTAGAGCTTTAATGAGAAGGCTTTCTGTGGGCTAGGGCACTTCCATTGTATGTGTTGGGATTGAGGAATCATACCTAGGCAAAGGGCTGGAGTCACTGTTGCAAAGAGTGATCAAAGGGAAGCCTGAAATCTGTACAATTGCTTTAAGAAATTTTACGGGTTATAAAAAAATAAGACAAAAACTGGCAAAGTTTCTGTCTGCTCTGCTCTATCTGTTGAGAATTTGTGCTGCACTGGGAAAAGGAAATTACTTATTGGAATTCAGATTGTGGAAGGGATATGTCATTTTGTGTTTGAACTTTTCCTCCACTGTGCTATAGGTCAAATTCTGTGCTTTGCTGTAGCATTTTAGGAATGTTGGCAGCATAGATTCAGCAAAAGGCTTATTTGCATACAACTTCCCAGGGTGGGTGTTTGGAGAGGAGGGGTTTCTAGTGCACAAACACATAGAAGGCTTTGATAACTGCAGGTAGAGGAGAAAGGATTAGACCAGCAAGTCAGCCTTGCCAGGTTTGCATCCTCACTCCTACTCTCTGCAGCACAAGGCAGGTGTGGATTGAACCCAAAGACAGCAGAAACCTGGAGCTGGAGTGTCAGTAAGGTCTCAAAACTGGACAGTAGAAGTGGAAAAAAGTTATTTTACCTTGAGAAAAAGCAACAAATAAATCTATCTACGTGACAAATATTATTTTTTTGAGCTTGTACATGTAAATAACACCTAAGTTTATTGTGTGAAGCACAAGCAGTAGAAACTTGGGGGATGCCAGACTGCATTTGTACATCCAACAGGTCAATTTGGCTGCTTCTTGAATGCAGGAATTCTGATGGAGTTTTAAAATGTGATAAAACTCTTTAGCTCTCTTTCAGGACTCAGCAGAAAAGTCTGTGCTTTATGTCAACACAGTGTGACCAGAAGAACCTCGGAATTGCTGAGGCTGAAGTAAACTGGAGACACAGATTAGAGTGCTTCTGTGTGGAATATGCACATCTTGGGGTCATTCATGAACACAAGTATTTCTAAACTTGTCTGAAATTCTGCCTGTCTAGGTCACTCTCCCTAAATAACTGAGGTATGGGGGTTTTTTTGGTGTGATAAATGCACTAAAGCAAACACTCACTTGGTGTGAACAGCAAAGCTATGTAATTTCCCCAGGACAACACTGATGTCCAACAGTCTGAGGATATAGACTATTTTTCCTGGATGCAAAAAATTGTATGATTTATAATTTCATTATAATAAGGGTGATTTTCCATTTCTTAGGGTGGTTTTACACTATCAACAGCTAAATATTTCCTCCTCAGGGATGAAGTTACAAAGTGCTGCCAATGCACACATGTTGTCTGCCTGTAACATTTCCAAAGGATTATTTAGAAGAACAGCAATTATAAAGACATTTTCCAAAGGAAATTATATTCAAGTTAGGATAAGGGTGTGCGAGTGTGAACATAAGTCTGAGGAATACCTGAAAGTTTATCTGTGCATTTAGATTTGTTTTCAAAAAGTGTTTGAGTTCATGTCTGTAGAACATGAACACTGATTTTCTTCAGCAATAAAGGTATGACCCAGTTCTGGACTGAAGCTAAACTTTATTTTGTAGCCTCAGTTGCCTCATGGGGATGGAAGTTAATGTTTTATGAGGCAAAGGAGAGCACCTCTTCATTTCAGGAACAGTTACTGCTGAGATATTTGTTTTGGGTCAGAGTTAAGGTGATTTTGTGCTGAATTACCACTCTCACTCAGGAGTGCAAGGAGAACTAAAGATTTAGGGTGGCCTGACCTTTATTCTGCTCATTGTTGACTTGTAACAAGTGATGTCTGCAGTAAATGCTTTCTAGTAATTTATTTACTCTGTTTAGGAACGAGGCGTTTGGACTTGGGATCTACCAAGGGGAGCTTTTAATGTACATTTTTATTTATTTTGTCTAAATGCATGGAAACCTCCAGGACAGATACTCAGCTGGTGTAAATCAGCTTAGTTCCATTGACGTCAGTGGAGCAGCGCCAACAGTAGATCTGACCCACTTCTTTAATCTGATCCCTTGTCCATCCCATTTATTTTAGATTACATCAGAGTGAGCAGGGCCTTACCTCATCCACCATGAACTTGAGATAGATACAACCTTGCAAGTTTTGGCAGAGGACTCTCATCTCTGAGAAACGTGTAAAAAGCAAGAGTAGCATCCAAGTCCTCTGCCATGCAGAAATTGCTTGGAGCCAGTGACTTGACAGATCCAACTTTTCTTCATATAAGACTGTGTGACATGAAATTCCAACTTGTTCATAAGGAATTAACTTACTACAGTACATTTACCTAACACAGCAACTTCTGTATGTGTGTGTGTTTGCTTTATTATCTATTTATCTATTAACTTATCAGTAATGTTCATTCAGTGTTCAGGATGTTCTGCGCCCCTGCAGCATTCTGTGAGTCTTCAGAAACCTCAGCATCCCAGTTGCCAAGGCTGTGCAGGTACCCACCTTAGAAATTTCCAAGGGAAATCAAGTTTAAGTTTGCAGTCACACCTTGGTTCTGGCACCTCTAACTTGTCCCTTGAGTTGTTCCTGTTTCTTAACTGTTGTTTTGTCCTTGTGTCTGTTCCCTGCCATTGTCCTCTCAGATCAGGTTGGATGGTTTGACTGAGCAGTGCACTCTCATCACACACAACTCTCCCAGTGGATCTGATCTCCTCTGATCACTGCTTGAGTGAGCACATTTCAAGGTTGGGTTTTTGGGCTTTTTTTGTTGGAGAAGAATGGAGGTGCCCATACACAGCTGAAAAAACTGTTTCCCCCCTCAATTTGAACTGATGGTTGAACTTACTCTTGACTCTTCTGCTTATTCTCAAACAATACTATTCAAATATTTTAGTAGCTTCCAGGAAATGTACAATATCACGTGTTTAGACTCTCTGAGTTTTGTGTACTCTGAGAAGTTGCTTTTCCTGAAAAATTTACATCAAAGTCTTTATTTGTTCCTGTCCCATAACCTTGCAGTGAATTTATACTCTTAAGAAGAACTGGGAACGTGGTTTTTACTGCAACAGTTATTTTCTGTTGGCACTACAATATACCTTTGTACTTTGTCTACCTCAAGGCTTAATTTACATTTCCTTAGTAAAAAGGAGAGTTTTGACTTTCTGTCAGCTGTTCTCTATGAACATTTCTGATTTTGAGTAGCAATATTAGTAGAACAAATACTGCTTTTTCTGGTGTTGAACTGTCTCTTCCATTTCTGTCCAACTTGAATGAAACCATCAATTTTCTCAGCCACCAGCAGATCCTCTGCAGCATTATCTCATGTCCTACAACCTCTCCAGGCTTGTCATGCAGTGGCCATTGACTTTGTACTGGACTTTCTCCAGTACCTCCCTTCAAGAGCTTGCAAATGCCAAAATGATGTGAGCCATTGCAGTTCTGGTATCCCAAATACCAGACGTTGTCTTGGCTTCTCTTTTTCCCAAACTATGTCTTGTTTTTGTAGACTCTGATGTTTTTGTTGCAGGTCTCTCTTTATCAGTAGGTTGTTTCTTATATCTGTCAGAACTGTCCCTGCACCCTTAGTTTCCCTTTGGATAAAGTGGCTCCTTTTTCTTGGCAAGTCCTAGTTGGGTTATTCCTCAATCTTCTGATAGTATTTCTTTCTCTCTTCCTCCACCACTAAACTACAGTATCAGCTTGACCCTCATACCAGCTTGTGTTTTCATCTATCAATTAATAACAGAACATTTCCATCTTTTTTTCTGTGTCCTGGTAAGTATAGTACTCCTGCACATTTGAGTCTGCCTCCCCTGCCTTGGTTAACCAAACTATATAAATCATCTTTGGCTTCAGAACCAGACATTCCCTGGAAGGAGAACGTGATCCTGTTAGCTGGGAAGGAAAGTTGCTGCTTTAGCTTCCCTTATCACTTCTCTGTCTCTCTGAAGGGCTTTGACTTCGGTGGGATTTTTAACTTCTTCTTTCTTCCACACAGAATATTGTCTTTGTTATTGTTGTGGCTGCCCCATCCCAGGATGTGTTCAAGGCCAGGTTGGATGGGGCTTTGAGCAACTTGGTCTAATGGAAAGTGTCCCCACCCCTGGCGAGGGAGTTGAAACTGGGTCGTCTTTAAGGTCCCTCCAACCAAATTGTTCTATGATTCTGTCACTCTATTACTCTTCTCAATGAAGAAGAAACATAAATCCTTGCTTTTCTCCCTTACATCTCTCCCAACAAGCTTTTTCTCTCCCTGAATTCATTGGTGCAATTTTCACTCTACCCAGAGAAGCCAAACCGAAGGGCAGGTTTGCTCTTAGAGGTGGTTTCATTGCAAGTGCAGAAGAGAAAATCTATTTTACCAAAAACCCCTATAAGTACTGGCAAACCTTAGGGAGTGCACAGAAAGCAAGACAAAAAATCATAGTTGTGAAGGTTAGGTTTAAGGTGTTCTGTCCTTACAGAAGGCTGTGCTTGTGTTTGTGGAATATATGCTTAGGAACTTTGCTGGATGAGGGCCTTATTAAATTTGATTAAACTAAATAAACAAAACAAGCACAAAATAGCCAGTTTTTACAATATGCTTGAGAGAAAAGCAAGCAAACAACTTTTTTCCTGTTAAGAGAAAGAACGAGGCAGAAAAATGAAGTATCTTAGCTTCTGGGAGCAAGTAGCAAAGCAGACTCAAAATTCAAAAGATTTTTATTCTGGGCTTTGTCTACTGCACTGACATTTTACTTTTTAAATGTTTTTCATAAGATGTAGTACTTATTTTATTCATTTTGTGATTGCTTTCATAAATGGAAATAAGTAAATCACAGTGAAGTTAATCTAAATTTGGGACAGTATTGAGTTCAAGAGGTCCAGCAGAAATTTAGCGAAGATGCAAGTAGATCTGGGTCCTGTCAAAAGTTACTCCTTCATTTACCAAGGAAACTTCACTGAATTAATGGATTTCAGAGGAGAAGGAAACTTAAGACTATCTAATATGGCCATATGTATTTTACATATGAATTCCATAGAATTCCACTCACTTATCTCTGCAAAACTATTTCCTGCCAGATAGCGGGCCAGATCTCACCTCTGCTGACTTTAACCACTTCAGTCTCAAAGCACTCTCCAGACATGTTCCCTGACTGGGCTGTTGCAGCTTTTCTCTAGAAAAGCCTAATAATTGTTCTGAAGTCCATGAAACATGGAATGAGAGCTGTGTCTATGTGCTCCTTTTGTCATCCCACAATCCAAGGGATTGCTCAAGACAGGAATGAAACTAAGCAAAGGAAAATCAATGTTTAACTTGGAAATATTTGTCAGTTAACAAGTCACAAGGAAGTGAGTACCTCTAGCACCTAGTAGGAATTTATTTTATACTTAATTTATACCCTTTTTTGAGTGGGGAGTGTATTTAAAAAAAGTGAACACAAAAAACAAGACAAAAAAATTTCTTCCTTTTGAGCTTTGTCACCACTGGATTTCCTAAATTCAGGAATATTCTCTAAATGTACTTGGACACATTTATTTTGTAGAAGGCTGACTATCTAGACTCTGACCACGCTTAAACACATATTGAAATCCATCCTTTTTATGGACAACATGTAATTGTGTGCATAAATCCCTGTTCTGTTTAGGGATGCTTTCCTGAACTGGAAATACAGCTTGTGTGCTTCAGTTGTTTTAAAGGATCTATTTTCTGGCATCTTGTTTGTTTCCTCCTTTTTTCCCATCAAAAACACTTCTGTTGAGTTTAAAAGTATATCCCTTTATAGTCTCACAAGCTCTCATTTTATGAGACCTGGAATTCCTTATTCAAGAAAATCAGCTGGAAATCCATAAAATCTCTGTGTACAATAAATAGTAGACCTACTTCACCCTCAAGTTCTGGATCCCAGGTCTTTGACATCTTGAAGAATGACTTAATCCCTGGGAGGGAGGAGTCTCCCAGGTATTTCCGTATGGATCAGTCCCGTAAAGCGTTGATCTGTGTCTCGGAGCCACATCGATCTGTCTTGTCTGCAGTGGCTGAAAGGACTTTATGCATTGAATTTTCTCAGAAGTGCTAGAAAATAACACGTCTTGGCAAGTGAAGCCAGCCTGTTAATGTATGGATTTTCTGCCTTGAGTGATTTTCTAAAATCAATAACTCATTAAAAAGAAAAAAAGCTCAATTCTCGCAATTCATAACCATGCAAATAAACAGGCTGACTTCAGCAGCAGCGCCCAGCTGAGTTAGAATAGTGGGTGGGTTTGGAGGATGTTGTGTTGTTTGTCCAGTTGCCCTGACTGCAGTTTCGTTTTTGCTGGATCCTTCTTGAAAAAAAAATATTTTAACAACAGTGTTCATTCACTAATTCTTAAGAATAATGCTCTGTTGGCAGAATGGTTAACTAGTTGCTGAAAATAATTCTGCTGGTGAATCCTTCAAAAATAGGACTACATCCCCAGGAAGTATCTCTCTTTCAGCAAAGAATAAAAGTGTAAATCTTTTTCAAAATCACAATCTCTAGAAATGCTTTATGCACGTAATAATTCCTTAAGAAAGTGTCAGATAACTTGGCAGGGGAGGAAGCTTTCCATCCCAAGTGTGTAGAGCATTGCAGTCATTAATTTATTGACTGAATTGATTTGACTTTTAAAAGACTCCCTGGCTTGGCATCAGCATTCTGTTTATCTCACAAGCAATGAATCTCCTCTTCCTCCCTGCATGTAAATACTTAATAGCTGTTAACTTAAAAGGTCAGACCTTGCTGGATCCATAAGTATTGTACTTCAAGGTACATTTGGATTGGAGTTTTCTTTTCCTTCTGCTCACCTCTCAGGTTGCTGCATTACCTGTTCTACTTGACATTCTCAGTGGCTTGGAAACCGTGTCAAATGTTTTTCAGGGAGTTAGTAATTTTTTTCAGGGTGATTTTTCTCTCAGCCAGAGAGAGAATTAATTAATTTAAAATATTTAGGGTTGGGGTTTGTTTTTCCCCCAAAGTACAGCGACAGGATTTAGAATGCTCCACAGGATGCTGAAGTCAGCCACTTTCACGAAGCTTTTCCATATGATGCATGTCAGTAGCACAGCTTCAAGGAGTGTCTTCTCATTTTGCTTTCCACTTAGCATGACTTTAACAGGTGTCTCTGAATGCCTCTGAGCTGGGCAGGATTAGTGCCTGTGATCTGGGAATAAAAAGAAAAGGTGGTGGGGTGTGGGGGCAAGGAAGGGAACTGTGGAAGATGAACTGGTTCCAAAAGACACCCTCAAGCAGAGAATCACATTAGGTAGATTCAACTTTAGTGTGAGAAAGAGCAAACCTTGCGTGTCAGCAGGGATCCTATAGTTTAATAAATTACTGGAAGGTTAGGACAGTGAGACGTGGCCTCTCTAGAAGAGTCTCTGGCAGGTCTGAGGGAATCCTGAGCCCAGTAAAAAATTTCTCAATCTCAGATGAAAAATGTATGACCAAGAATTCTTGAATGCCTGTGTGCTGGATTCCTGGCCCTCTGAGGCCACTGGAAGAACAAGCAGAGCAGAAATTGTCCAGCCAAGGAATTAAAATCCAAAACTATGGTGTGCATTTTGTGAGAAAATTATAAGGGGCTGTTCCAGGAGCAACTAAAACTCAGTTTTCTATGGAACCATATCCTGAGTCTCCCATGCACCTTGTAGGGACCTTCATGGGACCCCCAGATCCCAGGACCACTCACAAGCAGAAGGGCAAAAGGCAGCTCCTGCTGCATCTGCTGTGGAGCCCTGCATGGGCTGATTGGAAGGCTGGAAATAAGCTGTTTGTACTGACTGCACAAGGAGTCATTGATCCCACTCTTTCAAGGAGATTTTCCTCAGCTGAGGGTCCTAATTTAGGTCTCTTTCCTCTGTGCAATGACAAGAGCTGCAGGAACATAATTATCTCCAAATCTTTTGCTTCTCCCCTGACAACTTGCATTGAAATGTGGCAGTGGGTTTGAATGTTGTTAGGGGCAGACATGAACAGACAAGAAGGCATGACTGCATAAGCCTCATTTCCTTAGGAAATCAAGTGGAAATGTTTGTATAGTTTATATACAGCACAATATGGTTTGTGTCTGTCATATTACCTTGAAAGTTGTTGTTGTAATCATATGCTCCATTGTTGTGCTTCATCTAATCTAGGGTTTGTGAAAGTACTGCTTTGGACCTTTGTGATTTGTTTGTCTGCATCTCATAGGAAGCCAGGACTGGAAGGGGCGTCCTGGGTCAGTGTGTCCAGGCTCCTGCCGAGGTATATGGACTGTAAAAGTTAAAAGAGAAAAATACTCTATAATAAACTTCTGATTGGTACAGTGGGAAAGTTAATGAGACAAATGAAACCTTCCGTGTGGCCTTTGCAAAGCTGAAAGTCACAGCATGGGGCAGTGCCCTTGCAAATCTTAGGTCATTAGCTTATCTTCTGCTGTAACTGCCATGGATGAATGTCAGAGGATGAAGGAATTTTCCCCTTTACAGCACTGAAGTATTCACATGTTCCTCAGAAAATCCTGGGGAAAGATTGCCAGGTTTTTTTTTCTTGTGTAACAGGAGTATTAAAATGTTAAACATGTTTACGCAGGAGAAATTATTTGGTCCAGAGAGAGAAGAAACATCCCTTAGCTTTTAAATGTGCCTGTATGACAGTCAGGCACGTCCAGCATTCTGCAGCATTTTCCTAAAGGAAACAAGAGCCCAGAAGACCCTCCATGAAATAAGACAATAGGTAAGAGAAGGATGGCAGTTTCTTATATACAGGTCACAAGGGAGCAATAGTGTCAGATAATTTCTGATGCTGCATTATAATGCTGAAAAAAGAACCTGATGATGTACAAGTAAAAACCAGAAGTGCTCATGTTTCAGAATTTCTGGTGCTTGCCTTTAGCTGTGCACTGATTGTCAGTATTAAATGTGCTTCTCTGCTATGTATAAGTACTTGCTGACTCTTAAGGGCACTTTTAGAGTGTTTATATTGCAAATTATCTCAATAGTTTCAAATCCTGGTGATAAAATTAGCTCTACATAGAATTATATATGTGCAGCTGTTCAGAGAAAGGTACAGCCTGAGAGGAGGAGAACAATAGTTTGACAGTTCCCAGAAATTCAATAGAAAATAAAACAGTGCTTTGAAAAATTCAGTTTTACACTATTTACACTTGTTCAAAACCAGAAAGATATTTTTCGAATTGTTTCAGACCATTTGTCTCTTTGATAGTAGAGTCTGTACATAATAACAGCATTGACATTTTTAATGTTTTGTATGAAATATCTCTAGGGTGAACTGGGAAGTCCACTGACTGCCTTCAGTGCTGCCTTTGGCTTGATTTTGTAATTTTACATCTTCGTCCTTACACCAGAGCCTGATCCAGGAAACTAGGGAGTACTTCAGGCTTTTCCATCAAAATGCTTGAGGCTGTGATTATTTTTAAGCATCCAAAGAGTCTCTTTGGCTTTGGTTTCACTGTTTGAATCTCAGAGCTTGAAGTGCACACTTAAATACTTCATTGGGCTGTGCCAAACTCCACACCTGAGCTCTGGGGATAGGTAGGACTGACAGTGGTAAACTGAGCTCCATCAGCCTTGTGCCTGTTCACAGACACCCAGAAAGGAAATGTGCAGTGAACTACATTCTCTGAGCAGTTCATGAAATCATAATAAGAGAAAGGAAATTTGCAGGTTTATTTCAGAAAAGTTCATTTACCATAAAGAATTACATACTTTAGAAGAATTAGGCAGTTTGAAAGACTCATTCTAGAGTCTGCATCATTAAACTTTGGACCTTTAAAGGTATTTAACTGTTAAACTCCTGACTCGATGGAGACCTGTTTCTGGAATGTTGTAGTTGCTTTTATTTTAAGGTGTTCTGAATGACTTAGACTTTTAAATGCTGTGTTAATGCTTGCAGCAGGTTAATTTTTAACAAAGAGGTTTTCTTCATGAAAAGCACATTTTCTGCCCAACAGAATTTGATAGTGTTGTCCATCCAAATTTTGAAGCCTGCTAAGTTTGACATTGCTGCTAGGTTTGCTCAGTCAGGCTCAGCCTTTAGACAAAAAGGCTGTTAAAAATCTATCACCCAAAGGAGGGATCCTGACTGCTTTCCATTACAGGGTTGCCCCTCATGGCTGTGTTGCAATGGCTTTAAGCAGGTGTGACTCATTTGTAAGACTTTGGCTCTCACGCTGCTTTGGGGAACCAGCTGGCTTTGGGCTTAGTGCTCAGCTCTGAGCCTCACCAGGACCCATTTCTAAGCCCACCTCATCCTTTACTCATCTCATCTTAAATTGCATTCATTACACCGTGGTCATCATGCAGTGACTGATGATCCCAGCCTGTCACTGCTCCTCTTTGTGCAGCCACCAGCAGCTCAATCCCTTTCCCCTGGAGCCTGTGCTGTGCCAGGGCTTTGTCATCCTTGCTGGGCAGATGTGTTGACAAGTGACTGCCTGACCAGTGAGTCTGTCTCCCAGCTATTTTTTGGGTGAGTACATTGTCTCCCATACTTCTGTTGCATCAAGCTCAATATATTTGCAAAAAAGTCCTGCCTCCTTCAATCAGCTCAGTGTAGAATTGAGTTGACTTGGTAGAACAAGTAAAAAGACTGAAGCCAAATCCTGTTTTCAGTCACCATTACATAAACTACATTGACTCCACTGAAGTCAGCAGAGAAAACCCAGCATGAATTGTTTATATTGACTCCTGGGATGAGTGCAAAAGCAATTAAAAATTCTTTTTTTCATTAGTTATTAGGATGCCATTTAAAAGCACCTACATTAGGGTTCATCAGCTTTTGAAGAAACCAAGTGCCCCAAAGTATATTATACTCCCATGTCAAATATGTCAAAGCTACAGCTGAAAATTCCTCTTCCCTGAAGGTGCATTTATCTTCTGGATTCTATTGCTTTTTGAGGGAAATACTTGCATAAAGAAGGAAAAATTAGTTATCTATATCCATCACAGACAGACAGAGTGGGAGAAATTCCTATTGAAGTTTTGCCACCTATGTTTACGATACTTCAAAATTATTTCAATTAGCAAGAGAGCATCACCTTCAAGTTTTATCCTTATGTTAATAATTGACAGCACTATCCCCCCCACAGTGTTTAATATAGGCAATACATTGAGGGGAAAAACTGTATTCACTTGAAATTCATTACTGTATTTACAATGCTGCTTTCCCATGCTTATTTTAGGGTCATTTGGGAAAAAAGCTTTAACTCTGAAAAAAAATGAATGCATTGCTATTCTGGGAGTTAGACTGTCACTTAATAAATATATTTCTGATAATAAAAATTGGTGTCATTTTCCTTGCAGGGACTTATTCGGAAGAAAGTTAATAAAAACTGCATGGAAAAAACAGCATCACAGCTATTTATTTTTTTTTGTTCAAAATTCCTACAGGAAAGTTCGCTGAATGCAAGAAGTATCAAGAAACAGAGAAACATTCCATGGTCTTTAAAACCTAAAGGTAAGATTCTCTTCCTAAATATGCTATTAAGCAAGGTAACTCTGATGAACCTTTTAAATACCTTTTAAGGACAAAGACTTAACTGGCCCTGCTGATGGGAAAGTCATAATGTGGCTTTTTTTCCTGATGGCTTTCTATTCTTTGTATGTGTGACACATGTCAATGAAGTTGAAAAGTGTCCGTTTCCCAGCAGGATGCTGGCTGCTCCCCAAAATGCCTGGGCAGTTTATAGAGGCCCTAATATCTCCTGATGTTGAGGGAAGGATTTGTAGGGAAAGCTTCCTGCCGGGCAGAGGCCTGCTGCCTTTGAATAGAAGGCAGCCAGCAGCTCTACAGGCCTCAGCAAGAGATGCCACTGCACCATCAGGAAACTTTGATTTATTATCTGAGAAATTCACCATCCATCTGCATGAAGAGGTCACAGAAGCAACTTTCCTAATGCGAATCTGAGACCCCCATTATTTCCCACTTATTGCTACAAGCATGAAAAATTGCTCCAACTGAGAAAGCTGGACTTTCAGGACTCGTTGCCATGGTTGAATTTATAGGAATATTTAGGAGCAATGCTTAGTGGGTTTTTTTTTTTTCAACCTATAAACTCCAACAATTTTCACAGGTTTTTGCTAATTAATGCCACCACTGTGGAAATGGAAGCAGTTCTGCAAACAAGCTGCGACAAATGGGATTTTTATTGCCAGTGGAAAAAGCCCAGGGAATAATTAGCGGGTCCATGGAGATCTCTTGATTACAGACATCTGCACTGGTAATGTCCAGACACAAAGATCACCCAGGGAAATGTTTCGGGAGTTTCACCTTAGGGCACATTTATGTTGTCAGCTCCACCCTTCAAAATGCAGTCGGACATATGTGGGAAAATATTTTGTGAAATGTTAGAGCAAGGAACCTGATGTTGACTAATCTGGGCTAGGGAAACTGGCTTTGCTTTCCAAAGCACTGTCCAGCCGCCAAGACTTGCAGATGTAATATTTTGATATCTCATTAAAGCTGATTTCACAGAGATATTTCTCGCTGCTGCATCTGAGTTGCTGTGAGTTGCCTGAGATGCTTTTGCAGTCATCACTGCCTTGTTGACTAGGATGAAGAGGAAACAAGGAGACTGATTATTAAAAAGCCACATGACTCCTTGAAAATGAAGCACTAAAAAAAGAATTCATGTCAAGACAGGATTTATTAGTTCAGGTTGAAGGGTAACTTGATTTGGGATTTTCCTCTTGTCAAAGAGATTCACAATATAAATTATGCATCTCCTTATAAAAGTGGTAGATGTTTTGCCTTTTTTGAAAAGGCATGCTTTTAAACTGGCACATAAAATAATTATTTCAGGCCTATGAAGCAGATCTTTTTTAAAACCACAATTATTTTCATTCAGATACCATTAGAGCACAGTTGCCCCAGTTGTAGACTTGTTCATGTTGTATTAAATGCCAATAAGTACCAAACAAAAATCATCCTTTCCCTGAAAAATTTATAGCATACAGGTTTGCTTGTGTTTACCAATTGTGCTTGGATATAGGATATAAAATAAATTAAATTTATAGTGCATGTGATTTTAAAACATTGGGAACACAATGCAGGTCTGTCTTGCTTACAATCTCTCTTTGATTGGATCTTCAATCCCACAAGCCTTGAAGCAGTAAATGCCCTTAAATTTGTATTTAAACCCATCCTTCCCCAGGACAACCATTAAGCAAATTATTCATTTTAAGATACATTTCAGTCCCAGTGGCATCATTTATCCTACTCACTGGTCAGGCAGTCAGTTACAACCAAGTTAAGTACTGAGCAGACCTAATTCTGAATCCAGGCTGTCCTTCAAAATGTCATGAGAAGCAAGAATAACTAATTCTGGCTTTTATGTCACTATGTACTTGACACATAGCTGCACCCACTAATGCACCCACATATCAGATATTTCCAGAGACCTCTCTTGGTTTAGCTTTTCTGGTCTCTCTGTGATGAGGGGCAGGTGTAGAAGGAATAAAGTGTTAGGAAAGAAGGAGAATTCAGAGTTATTCAAATGAAACTTTTGTTCTCAGATAACTGCAGCTTGTATGACAAGTACATGTATATTCATGGGCACTGAGTACTAGAATTCATGCTTGTTGCTGTCTGACCCAGGATATTTACAGAGATGTGAAGCAACTTCAGAATGAGATTTGTAATAACGTTATGAGTTCTTATGAAGTCTTTTCAGAAGTCCCCAGAGATGCCTGTGATCACATGTGTCTTGCTGTCACCGCCTTGGACAGATGGGAAAGTCCCCAGAGAAATTGCTTCAGAGTGGTGTTTACTGATCAGGATGTGGGCTGCAATGACACTGGTTTAGTGGAACACTTGCCCTGATTTTGGGGTGCAGGTGAAAGTACATCCTATCTTACAGTGTCCTGCAGACAGGGTTCTCATTGATTCTGGGTAGTCTTTCAAAGTACAGGTTATTTACATGTACAATCCAGATGACTTTGAGCTCCAGCTTGGTGCATTTTTCAGCTGCATTTCAGGAAATGGTTTGTGGTGGTTAAAGGTATGAGTGTGTGGTGTGGGTATCTGCCGTTGAGAAATACGATATGAATTCCTGTAAATAAGGTATTTAAGCATAAATGTGTTTGACTGTTTTCTAATGAGCCTTGCTCACAGGCCCTGCAGGGTTAATTAGCTTTCTAGATCTTATCTTTACTCTATTACACTAAAGGCAAAAACCTCTACAGGAACTGAATCCACTCAGAAAGAGCAAATAAACTAGCTCTAAATGATCACAAACTGACCAAGCTTTTCTGCTTCAGCTCCCTGTGTGCCTTCAGGCAACCAGGATTTAAAAGCACTGAGATTACAGGACCATAAAAATACACATTTACATTTACGTGTGGTCACATGCAAAATTTAAGATTTAGAGAAAGCCACAAAGGGAATGTTTAACACAGGTAGCCAGGCACAAGCTGAATTAATGACACAGCAGCCCCAGCAGAAACACAAGAAAAACATGTAAACCTTCATCTATTATTAGTTGCTGTAGCCCACACTCCAGAGCACAAGGACGCATGGTCATTAGAGCCTGTTCTTTTCCATGAGATCTTTTAGCTGCCTCATGAATGGGAGCTGGGCAAATCCTGAAATGTAGAGAATTCACAAGTGAAAGTGCTTGTTTGGAGTTTTATTTCTTTGTTGGATGATGAAATCACTGATAATATGAAAAGAGTAGCCAGAACCCTGTCCCTACCTCTGCCCAGGTGGGGACACTCTGTGGGAGGACTCTTCAGCCTGTCTGTGTTGGACACCCTGGGCTGGGAGAAGGATGCAGATTGTGCTCCCAGGATGTGCATCAGCTCCTCTAGCACGGGCAGGGTTTGCATTCCTGCAGCCCCTGGCAGGCAGGCAGAGCTTTTATACCAAGTCTTGCACGTCTGCTAAAGGCAATTCAAGACCCTGCAGCAAATACAAGAGTGTGTGCTGATAGGACAAGGGGCAATGGCTTCGAACTGACGGAGAGTAGGTTTGGATTAGATATTAGAAAGAAATTCTTCCCTGTGAGGGTGCTGAGGCCCTGGCACAGGTTGACCAGAGAAATTGTGGATGCCTCATCCCCTGAAGTGTCAAAGGCCAGGCTGGATGGAGCTCTGAGCAACCTGGCCTAGTGGGAGGTGTCCCTTCCCGTGGCAGTGGGGTTGGGAACAGATGATGCCCCTTCCAAGCCACTCAGTTACTCTATGAGTCTATGAACTCCTTTGCTTAAAAGTCCTGTGTTCTAATGTGATGCAGACACATCCTGATGGAAAGCTCCAGGAGTAGATTCTGTTTGGTTTTCCATGTGTTGGTGTCACACCTACCAGACTGGCTTTTAGGCCTGACTTGTTAAGCTTCCTGATGCAACTGCAGCACAAGTATTATTCTCTTCATGTAAGATATGAAGAGAAACACATTTTCTTTTTAATTTTTCTTGCCTTGACACTGTTGTGTTTGCAGAAAATATGTACTTTTTTTTTTCCCAAGAGTGTCTTGTCAAGGAATAAAAACTAGACTGGTTCATTTTAAGCAAATCTGGGTTCTGGTTGTGTAATTATGGATCTGCTCACATGAACATGTACCAAAAAAAAAAAAAAAAAAAACCACCCAAAAAAAACAAAAAGTGGAGGAGTTCCCAGGGGAAAAGTAATGAAGTCTGTTTGTCTTGCAAAAGCTATGTTGTATTATAATATAGCAAATGATAGCACGAGAACTTCTCATGTAGGACATTCTTCAGGAATAAAATTCAACCAAGAGATGAGTTTCAGAAATCAGTTGTCCACCCCCCTACAGAAGTTTGTTTAGTTCCTTTGCAAATTACAAACTACTCAGCACCTTAGGCAGGGTCTGCTCCTCAGCTGGCCTGGCTCAGCACAGTAATGAGATCAATAGTGGAGCTATTCAATAGCAGCCCTGAATTTAGAATGCTAATTGTTTAACCTTGCCAAGTGGAACAATTGCATTTTTGATACCACAGTGGTAGGGAGCTCAAATAAACAAAGGTGAAAAGGACATTCTCTTGTGCATGCACTTTTTTTTTTTTTTGGCACATAATTAGGCTAATCAAAACCTGTGGGCCTATAATGATGTACTGAAAATTAAACATTTGCGAAACTCCTTACAGGTTGGGGGAATAAAGGCATGGATTGTAAGACTGAGAAAAGAAGAAAAATCAGAAGGTCATGTTGTTTTATCTCTCACTGGAGTTTTCTCCTAGGATTTGTTATGATTTACTGTCATTACATATTATGTAAACAGACACTGTTTCCATGAAGTGGGAGGTCCTGTTAGTCTTCTGTAGCTATTCAGCATTGTTTGTGAATTTAACTGGATATGTACCTCCTTACTGTATGGGAATGATCAGGAATCTGTTCCCTGTAGCCTCAGGTTATGGCTCTGACCCCATTAAATGTGTAGGTGGGGTCTTCCCTGGTAAGTCAGTAAAGCCAAGGAAAGTCTGAGATGATTTCAATGTTTCCTGCTGTTGTTTCCTCCTTAGTGGATGCTCTTGTCTCATCCAGTTTAGCAACTGCCTGGCCCCAGGGCCCACAAAAATACTCTGGAAGGATACTTTCTGTTTGAGCTTTAGGGAATGACTGCATGGTAGGTGGTTAAAAAAAATAAAAGGTAAATAGAGAACAAAACATCCCTTTTTTCCCGTTTCCTTCTAAATCCTCTACTAAACTACATCTTTACTTCATTCTCTACCAGCAGAACCTGTGTTGCTTTGTCATAAGGGTGTCCACACTTTCTTCAACAACAAAGACAAATCAGTTCTAGCAAATATATTGCTTAAAGTCTTGTGTTCCTTCTGTTGAAAAGCCCTGCCTTTTGGTGGTTTTTTTTTCCCCCAGCCTATAGCCAAAGTTTCACTGACACCATTGGTAGCCTTCCTGGGATGTCTGAGAGTAATTTATTAATTCCCCTTTCCAGGAGTGATTCTTTCAGGGCTGCCACACCAGTGCACATTGCAGCAGGGTCTCCTTCCACACCAGTGGCTAAACTGGAGCAGATCCTCTGGCACTGGTTCCTGTCTCTGGGAGTTGTCCTGGCTGGATGGCTGTGAGGAGGTGGGAAGAAATGCACAGCAGTCCTGTGCTCACTCACTTGGCTGCCAAACATGCACATTTCACTGCTTTCTTGAGAGCACTTTCCTGCTGTGGAAATGTGATATGCCTGACTAGGTAGGCCAACAGCTGTGTGATTGTCCATCTGCTGCTTCTCCAGATTAAATATTAGCCCTTGTGTCTCCTCCAAAGCAATGAATTTTGTCCAAGTGCAGTTCTCAAAGAAGAGCTTTTCTTCCTTCTCTTCTTCTGCACCAGATATTCTGTGAGATAAGTGATACAGATGGGCAGCAGGGGAAATAAGGCAAACTACTGCCAAAAAGTAGGGCCTATTATTTGTGTTGATTTTTAAATGTAATTGCTCTTCAGTGGTAAATGAAACAAAGCACGCAGCCAGAGCAAGATAACTACACAGTGTTAGTGAGGGAATCCTGTCACATCTGCAGAGTGAAGGCATCTTGGCTGCTGGCTGGTGAGATCTCCCCAGGAGACAAATGCCTCACAGAGAACTTCTTTCATGAGAAACATTTCAGCTCCTTATGGCCTTCATTGCTACTTCTGCTCTACCCTTACCGTGTACATTTGTTTATCAGTGTTGATAGAATTTTTAGTTTCTATAGATGAGGATATTTGAGCTGGCTGTTTGTTGTTTTTCCCCAGCTGACATAGAGAGAAATATTTGAGATAGATTTTGGAAGTAGACAGAGTCATTCTTAATTTGTTTCTTTAGAGCTTCATTTTCCTCATGCAAGTTATTTGTAACTCCCACTGAAGCCAATAAATTCCTAGTCCTG